>CAHIKZ030000379.1:927500-1167500 GCA_903632075.3 Acanthosepion pharaonis | reverse complement strand
TTGTCAGAAATATGTCTGAAAGAAGCATTTGAAGGCAATCAACTTGTTTTCCGGTTAGTACCTCAAAGATGAAGAAGAAGGTTGAAGCAACAGAAATTTGGTTCTACAGAATGGTGCTGAGAATACCATGGGCCAAATATGTGAGCAACGGCGACGTTTTAGAGAAAATGGAAACAAAAAGGACACTTATAATTAACATCAAGAAGAGAGAGTTGAAATGTCTGACATATAATGTGGAGAGTGGGCTTGGAAAATTTGATACTCATAAGAGAGATTGACGGCAAGAGACACAGAGGAAAACACCTACCTACCTATCGAGCGTGGGAGAACAAAGTTTAGTGGAGATAACAAAAAGACAATTTTTTTAAAGAGCTGCAAAGGACAAGAAATTGTGGAGATTCATGATCTTCAACGTTCTGAAGAGGCACGTAGAAGAACGTTTTGGACACTTTTTCTCGTGGATAGATGGACAATTCTTTTAAGAATCTCGTTGATTGCTACTTGCCCAAATTCACGCTGAATGAAGCCCCCAAATACGAACTCATTTATGCTTATTTATTTTTCGCTTCTATGTGTTCACAGGAATGAATATTTCATTACGAATTTCAAGTGCACTGTTATGCCCAGCTTAAGAAATCTCCAAAAAGTTTGGCAAGCGATCATGACACTTAATTTATATGTTGATTTTTTTTTCTGTCGGAATATCTAACAAGATAACTGTCTCAATAGCAACAGTAATTGCTGAACATTATCAGACGATGCGATTATATAAACGTTGTATTAATTAATGCATTCACAGATGTACGCTGTTATTTTTTATTTGCTTTATATACAATAATGAATCATTAACAGCACAGCTTCCGACATGGTTTCTTATACCAACTCCTGAACAAATTAAAATCTATTTTGAACAAAGATTATTCTCGATGCGTGGAGGTGGTTACTGTCATAGTAAACTCGATCTGATTAAGATCGAATTTTAGCTGGGGTTTTGTGCATTTCACACTTTGGCAATAGCATACATTAATTTCCTCTTGCACTGTTTCCTCATCAAATATCTTGATATCTAAAAGCCTTGTCACGATAGGTGACTGAATACTTGGGAAATGCCATCTAGCCTCAATGACTAAAGTCAGTTACCTCCAATATCAACCATGACATTGTCAAATTGCTCTGTTCTTATATACTAAGGCTAGATTATTTACATTGTTCGGACTTCTGTCCTCGTTTTTGTTGCCATATTCACAACGTTGCGGCCGTTGTATGCTCCGGCCTTCTACAGGTGACTGGAATTTCTAATTATTATCATTTAAACGTTATCACTTTCTCGTTATTCTCGAGTTTTGGAAGTAGCGACTCGACAATATACCTTTTCTTTTTATGTGACATGCCCTTTTAGAACGTAGGTGATCATGCCTCTCAACCTCCTTCTATTCTTTGCAGCTCTCAGCAAGCTCTTTCCCCCTGCTTCCTCCTCACAACCACTTTCTCTCATCCACCTGCTCAAGCTTGTCGGGTATGTCACGCGCTGCTTTCTTTTGTCTCTCTTTCCCTCTTGTATTTCTTCCTTTTGTTTGTCTTATTTTATTGAAACACAAGTCGCCGTTTTCAACTATTAGGGAGGGAACGATGATATCTGATTTGAACCGACCCCTACCACAGATTGGTGGTCTTTGAAAATGGAGAAGCTTGGCCCCAGTAAGTAAGAATCGCTTTTTCCACGGTGCTTTGTTTTGTCTCGACAATAAATGACGCAAATAAAATGGTATTAAATGCACCAACAAAATTTGATGAACTGTGATTCCTCTTAAGGAAACTGCGCATAGAATGCTACAATTTCGTTCTATATAGAATGGGATGATTTTATATACTTTGAAGTTGGTTAATGCATATCCTTATTGGTGCTTAATGTGTAGATTGAACTCTGACAAAGGAAAAAACTGGTCAAATCTTAATTAATAATGAATAACGCATATTCTCTTCTTGCATTAAGGGTTGAATCAGTTTCTGGATTCGAGAATTTGAACTAACCTCTTTAGTTTAAAAATTCATTAATGATAATAGCATTAGGACTTTAGGTTAACTGACTCGGATTCTTTCTTTTAAACTATACAATAATTCTTTTTTTGTGCCAACAACATTCAACAGGTTTTCGATTAATTGTATGACTGTGCGGTCTCTTTCTTCATCCACCTCTTAATTGCTGATGTTCCCAGCTTCGCCCTGACCGGGATGGTAGCACCTGTTAGGGTCCCAGCTATGGACAAATAGTTCACCCCCGAAACTGGTGTAAAAACACTATGAAAGTGTAAAAATAGGTTTTAATACCAGAAATACTTTGCAAAAGAATTATTCCCAGCAATAAATATTTGAAGAAAAAAATATTATCAGTTATACAGGAAAAAAATATTACCAAAAATAGTTTTTTGGAAAAAATTATTACCAGAAACACATTTTTCAAGGAAACATATTAGCAGAAATAGATTTTTGACAAAACAAAATATTACCAGCAATAAAAATTTTGTCGGCATTAAATAACTCATTGAGGTTAATATGCCGTAAGAGAAAACGAACCAAACCAAACAAAATCTTTCTTTATTTTTCTAAACTTATTTTTTCTTATTTTCGAAACAATTATCTATGTAATTGTGAGTTCGGTGTGAGTTTTAATGATCCTTACAGACTTTGAAAATTTAATTATCTCGGAAATTTTCTTAGATGTTTTTCACCTGTTCAAGCAATCTCCTAACTGTAGATAGATTGTCTTTAGTAACTTTCATCTTGCTTTTTGCCTTCTTTTGACCAATCAGAAAGGACCAACAGCAAAATCAACGTTTGATTTTTATAGTTTCATTAATTTGAATATTCATCTTTCTAGTAGGGAATAACGATCTCATTAATTTGAATAAGAGTATCATTCATTTTGAATAAAGGTATCTTTATATTCAATAAAAGAGTCTGTTCATTGAATTATGGTCGGTCTTTTTGTTTTAAATAAAAGTCTCTTCTTTTCGAATCGAAGTATATTTAATTGCCGTAGAGGTATGTAGAAGAATATGCGTGGATAAAGCGAAGAAATAAGCGATCTTCAAACACGACTCTACAAATTTTAATAAATTTTTATTACTGAGTATTTGTTTTCTTTCAAATTGAAAGAAACAAATTACAAAGATTCTTTGCGAAATAACTTCAAACAAATATTTTTTTATATTTCTTTACCCAATCAATTGCATTCGCATGATAAAAAATATATATAATTGATCTACATGTCAAAATGTGTATGTCATGTATTTAAGGAGTTTTATGTATGCGTGTAATTTCCTAGCAATTGGCAGCCGATCGGCAAGGAAGCTGTGTTAATACTAATGCTTACTAATTTTTGCGAGCGTTTTTATAACCGAAAAATCGTCTCCGAAAAGACTAAAAGTTGGATTTTATTAAAGTCATAAGTTTATTGTTTAATAAATATTTTTTCCCAATTTTTAAATATCTAATTTTAGGATGGAAAATATTATTGATCATTTTCTGAAGTCCGCCTTCAGAATTTCGTAGTAGACAATAAGCATTGTTGTTTCAAAAATTCAAAGGTTTCAACGCGATATGATAATGTCGCTGATTGGTTAATATATACGAATATGGAAATTCAAATTGGAGCACAAAAAATGCACAAATGATTTCATTTTGAGTTTAAGTAATAAACCTTAAATCTATTGCACTTTCTACAATTCTGTAACGGGTATCTTTAATTGCAGTAGACTTATATGGCTTAGTAAATAACCCAATATAAATCGTTATATTCACCCACAACCTAATCGAATTCCGAATGACAAAACAGACGCTCACAATGTTGGTTTATACGATTTTTCTTAAGAAAAATCCAAAATATTCCTGCCTCTATTTGTTTTTTGTCTTTGTTTTTTTTTTTTTTTTATTTATATTTATTTTGCTTTATAGGCAAACCAGAATGCAATGGAGTCGGTAAATGTGCCTTCTTGGCAAGTGAAAACAAAGCCCGGTGCGTGAATTGCAGCCACCCGTTTTCCGGCGACAATTGCGAACTAAAGTGTGAACATGGAACACCCGAAAGACTCGCGAATGGTATCTGGTTGTGCCGGTGTCATTCTTGTTTCAGTGGTTTGTCATGCGACCAAAAATGCTCAAATAAGGGACTCTGTTTCAATAACACATGTGATTGTGGCTGTGGAGGTTTACGCGGACAGTTCTGTGAAATTCAAGGCTGTCCCGGTTGTGGACAAGATTGCAGCGGTCACGGACAATGTAACCGTGTCACTGGTCAATGCTTATGTAAGGATGGCTGGTCGGGGATTAATTGTGCCACTTTGAACTGTAAAGATGATTGCAACAACCGTGGAGTTTGCGTAGCAGGAACATCGCTACCGAAATGTAAATGCCAAAGTCAATATTTTGGCGATTCGTGTCAGTTTAAATGCGAAAATGGCACAGTCACAAATCACGGTATTTTCAGCAAGGAAATATGTACTTGCAATCCGTGTTACCACGGGTTTGCTTGCGAAACGAAATGTTCCGGAAAGGGTCAATGTGTGCATGGTCATTGTGATTGCGGTTTTGAAGGGGGCCGCGGTAAATTCTGCGAACTGCCAGGATGTCCAGGCAGTGGTAACATCGATTGTTCTGGACACGGTACATGCATCTCGGCCACGAAGACTTGTATTTGCAACCAGGGTTGGAAAGGGCGAGGTTGCCACCTACCGGACTGCACCAATGATTGCAATTCGAGAGGTATCTGCGATGCCACAATGAAAATACCAACTTGTAAAAATTGTACAGCAGGTTGGATCGGTGATGCTTGTGACACAGTATGTCGAGGAGTGCAGACCCCCATGAACAGTGGCATATGCAAATGCCCCAATGAATGCATCCATGGTGTCAGCTGCACACAAACATGTAATAATCAGGGAACATGCAAAAATGGTATCTGCAACTGTAATGATCAATTCGGTGTGAATCCTGGTTGGTGGGGTAAACATTGTACAGAACGTGACTGCCCCGGTAAAGGTAACCCTTGCAGTAACCACGGTCAGTGCAACAAAGCTACATTGAAATGTGTTTGCGACCCAGGATGGTATGGAGATGGATGCCATGTTCCTGACTGTCCAGGGGTACCAGACTGCAGTAACCATGGCTCGTGCGATGGCAGTCAAACAATACCCGTATGCCAGTGTCACACCGGTTGGATGGGACGTCAGTGCGAATTATCTTGCACATATGGACAACCACAAAAGAATTTCACCTGTATTTGTGATAACTGCTACACGGGAACAGGGTGTGATCGCCTATGCAATAGACACGGGAAATGCGTACAAGGCAAATGTCAGTGTGACAGTGGATGGTGGGGTAAGTATTTCATTTCTCTTTTACTCAAACTTAAGTATTTTTATTCTGAACATCAGCTAAACCAATGTAAATTATTCTGTATTGAATATTTAGTTTAAAAATGTAGAGTAGACAATTTACAAAAATCCATTGTGCTTCTTTCAAGTCATTCTACAAGTCTGTCGTCCGAAATTATTTTAATAAGGCCCAAAATTTAATCAGCGATGTGGTTTATATATTTTTAATTGCTTGCAAAATAATATAATATACCAAGCCACCGTAAAATCAGTAGATAATGAGCATACAATATACATAGGAGTAACTGAAGGACCCTGGAAACATAGAAACTACTCGCACAAAACAATCTTTACAAATAATAAATCTGCGAACAGTATAACTCTTACTAAACATATATTGGAAATTAAAACCAAAAACTAAATTACACGGAAAATATCCTGGAAAATGAGGAAAGCAACATCAGCCTACAACGATAAATTCAAAAACTTTATCTGGAGTGGAAAATAGCTATAATCACTTTCCCAAATAAAGACAAATTAGTAAATAATGATCAGAACTTATCTCAAAATGCAAACACGAAAACAAACTTTTACTACGTTACTTAAAAACTCAATACTAAAAACCAAAACCTTGTAAAATACAATTATGAAAAATGCAAATACTTATAAAACGCAGATAATGTAATGACTTCTGATTGAGGTTGTTCCTAAGTATCTATATATTACTCCCATGTCGCCTTGGCAGCCTCATCCTTGAAGCAACCTTCTCGACACCTGCCCATAATGCTTCCTCACTACTCCCTCTCATGACGTGCGGTCACATGCACAACGTGTGAATGTCAGGCAAAATAAAATCTATGGTACTGAACTGGATATTTACTGTAGCATATCTTATTTCACCAAGACAAAAGATATTCATGTTAACACCTTCAATCCCCTAAGACCCAAAGCCATGAGACTCGTGCCTGGTATACATCAGGTTTTCCATTTTCTTTTTCTTCTTCTTTCTCCTTTTCTTTTTCTTTCTCCTTCTCATTTCTTTTTTCCTCTTCTCATTTCTTTTTTCCTCTTCTCATTTCTTTTTTTCATCTCTTTTTGTTTTACATTTTCTCTTCTTTTTTAATTATTTTAATTTTTTTCTTTCTTTCATTTTTTCTTTTTTCATTTTTTTCTTTTTTTTCTTTTTTTTCATTTTTTCTTTTTTTTTCATTTTTTCTTTTTTTTCATTTTTTCCTTTTTTTCATTTTTCATTTTTTTTCATTTTTTCTTTTTTTTCATTTTTTCTTTTTGTCTTTTTTCTGCCTTAGTTTTTCTTTTTCCTTTTTTTTCATCTTTAATTTTCATTGTTTTTCTTTGTTTTGTCTTTTTCCTTTTTTATATTAACGCTTTATTATTATTATAAAAACCTTTGCTATCCAGACCTATCTCTTGACTCTGTTAAAAAAAATTACAACTCGCATTTTTGATCGGTGTTCAAGACCAAGTAAACGATTATTTTTTAATATTGATTTTGAAAACAAAGCAAACCCTCGCAATTTGGAGGACTGTTCCATTTTATATTTTGACTTCATGTCAGATAAAGCAAACCAGTCTTAACTGTCATGCTACGTGACTATTTGCCACCGATACCAGATGTTAGTGGCTCGAACCTAGATAATTTCGAATGCTGTATTTCAGTGCAGTTACCATAACTGTAAATATTGGCGCTACACACTCTTTCTTGTCTTCATTTTCCTAGATTTGTCTCAGTTTAGTATGCAACAGTTTTTAAAAATTTTCTTAAACTTTTCAGGTGAAAAATGTGAACAGAAAGGTTGTCCAGGAGTTGCATCAAGTTGTTCTGGTCATGGCTATTGTGATGAAACAAATCAGCTTTGCTACTGTAATCGATACTGGAAAGGCGTTGGATGTAACTTACCGAACTGCCCAGGTGACCCTGATGACTGTAACAACAAAGGTAAGAAAACAATGTATTTTCACAGAGTTCCTCTTGATATTAACAATCATCAAGTTACCTCACCTGAAAGCCATCATGATGACAAAAGAAATAAATTTCTCTCGAATTGTTTAATACATGCCATTTTTAAATATTATTCACCCAATACAAGAGCCACTCAAAGTAGAATTTTACAGAATGTGATAGGTTAGATAACAGTTGACCATTGAATTAAAGAATTTAAAATCGTAGTGATTGGAGAAGCATCCTCGCGGGAGATTTTAACAATTCTGCTGCCTAAGTTTGTTTTTGTTTTTTTTTGTTTTTTTTTTTTTGTTATTTTTTTTTTTTTTCAAGTAAGACTACGTTGTTCCAAGTAAAACCCTCATACGACTTGTTGGTATGGCCTAGAATATATCAGTTGCATTCCATGAAGAGAAATAAGAAACAAAAAACTACCCACCCATAAGTGGTCACCTATTATGCGAATGCTTGCAAAAGCTGGTATCAGATTCACCTCAAGACTCTAATATAATATTGATGTTGACTTCCAGGAGAGTAACTCGTTGAGCCTACTCGGGCTAATGTTTCCGACTGACCTGAAGTGGAAAGACAATATTAAAGCCATTGCTAGGTTAGCTGCTAAGAAAGTTAGTTCATTGCGTTGTGCTAAACAGTTTTTCTCTCCAGAATCTATCTTGCATATCTATAAGTCTACCATTCGTCCACGCTTATAATATTGATGCCATATATAATCCGATGCTCCTGGTATTTATCTAGAGCTCCTTGATAAAATCCAAAGAAGAATCAGCAACATTATTGGCCCTGAGCTGACGGCTTGGCTTCAGTCACTTTCCCACCGGAGAATGGTTGCCTCTCTTTTCTATAAGTACTTTCATAATAATTATTCAGTTGTGATCTTCGCTGTGGTGTCTAGACTCTTCGAATTTAAGCGCAGTACTAGCCTATCGTTGAAATATCATCAATTTACAGTTGATTTGGCGAGATGTAACTTTAATTTCTATGCAAACAGTTTCTTTTCTCGCACTTCTCGCTTGTGGAACTCTTTTCCGACTCCATGCTTTTCCAAACAACTTTAATCTGCAAAAATTTAAATGCAATGTCAATCGCTATCTACTGTCCTCCTGATTACTCTTCTTTTGTTCTCGCTTCTTAGCAATGTTTCTATTTCTAACTTTTCCACATGCAGTAACCCCTTGTCTCAGTGGCTTTAAATAACCTAACTTAAGCGCCATCAACTCAGCTTTTGACTCTAAATAGATAGTCTCGACCATGTGATCTTCTGTATGTAGGTATCAAGTGTAAATGAATAGAATTTTACAGATTGGATGAGGAGGGATGATAACCTGATCCAGATGACGATTATTTGCACTCATTCATTAAGAGACCGTGCTGCAGCTTAAATATACTCACCCAGGTAATCCTTCACTTAAGCGGCGTAAAATAAACTGCTATTCCCCGAATGGCGTAGAATCAATAAGACTAAGCTATATACGTTTATTACTATTGAAGCTTATTACAACGGGTAATAATGCACAACCCAGCAAATAAATGCTGAAAACACGGGAATGATCGTATCTTTGATCCACAAAATTGTTGCTGATGAATAACTATGGCATGAGAGTATATCCCGCAGTTGTTTTCTTAGATTCCAACATAAGCAGCCCAACCATCATAAACAATACGGCTTCCAGGCTGAATATATCACACCATTGGCACTTTCAGAGTCTCTGCTCACCGACCCGGCATCTCAACTAAGAAACACTTTACCGAACCCCTCTTGATATCACCGAATACCTAATGGCCAGGGACTCATAGGCCAAAGCGATATTTACGATGAAAAAAAAATCTAATGATATAAAATTTTACGTCGTTTAAATGAAGCAGAAACGTGACAGATTATTTTACGCCGCTTATATGAAGGAATAACCTTACCCATTATCCGGAATTTATTAGTTCTCGTCAACAACGTCACTAAAATCTGAGCTTAGAGACCGCATTCTCTGATAGATGACAACTACAATTTCCGAACTCGATACTATTGTCTCTGAAGTGCACGCACGCGTTACAGAAAACGACTATCACTAGTGAAGGAAAGAGTTGCTTCTTTTAGTACACAATGCAAATAAAATTAAACCGGTTTTCCTCCTAGTTTCGTATCTAAAATCAGACGTGCATTGTTGATTGAATTTGAGTATTTGTCTACTAAGATCAGTTCGTTTTCTACCAAGATACACTGTACACAAACGAATAGAATCCTCAAGAAACGTGTCCAGGGCCTGCAGTTGAATCGCGAAGATTCTGATGCGCCATCCAACTGCCTTCTGCTTATTCGTTTTTCGGCTTCGCTTCAGAACATTTTATAGCATTGGGGCTTTGAGAAAGGTAACGATGATAAAAACAAGAGTTACTGTAAATATTTTTCGTTTTCAAACAATTGTAATTCTATCTCGAGGTTATTTCATCGTACAGGTAATGATTAGATTATTACTACTGAAGTGTATTGAATCTTTGCTTAGGTTTATGGTCAGACTCCCAAGAGGATGCTTCCTCGATCATTATAATCTTGGTCTGTTCAAGACAACCGCTATTTTCCCGATATATCCAATATCCTATACACACTGCCACTTACTCTGTAACCCTCCACCTCGAGTGTCTCTTGAGCCTTGTACAGGGTGGACAACATCGTAAAAAACTGCTTAGTATCAATTCCATTTTGTTTTGAATCTGATTTACTAACACATTAGTAGAAAATAATAAAATTCATTTAGCATATTTGATTTATAAATAGTAATTTATCTTATTTAAGTTACTAATTCAATCTTTTTGCACTACAATTTTATGTTGACTTATAGAGAAATTTATTTTTTTCTTAAATTGGCATAGATTATTAAATTTATATTTTTTGTGTTGAAATCGACACAATGAATAAATTTAATAATCCAGTGTTTCGGGCAACACATTCTGTAACGTAAATCAGCGTTTACCAACATTTTCTCAGTACAAAAGCTACATATTTTCTCAAGGCAGGACCATATCATATTGAAACAATGATTCCCATGCGATCGCCGTAGTTAAGAAACGTCGAGCTTGGTCAGTTCCTAGATGGGTGACTGTAAGCTTCGATGGGCGGATGGTATAAAGGATAACGGCTCCGAATTGTTAATCGGAGAGCCAAGTACTCATATGCGTAAATACTCTTGGGAAAGGTATGAATCTACCCGTTCACCCCCAGCTATGGGTTAATTAGTAAGAATTGTATTAAAAAAATGAAATAAAATAACACAAAAAAGGGTGTACAAAATAGTTAGTCTTTGGCATTAAATAACCCATAGAGTTGTTGATATGCCGCCAAACAACAACTAATCAACATTTTCTCAAGTCAATGATTTTTATCAGCATAGCTTCATAAAGGCGCATAGCTGCAGTATAAACTACATGTTGGATCTGTTAGTGTTGAAGAAGCACAAGTGGGCCCAAGCAGACTGGTAGGCACGGAAAACGATCAGCCATTTTGTAGATAAGAAATCATACTGATTTGCACTGTGTATTCAAGCCGAAATAGCTCGGATGATGAAAGATTTTATGAATGAATAAAATTAAAATGAATTATAGTTGTTTTGAGTTCTTTTTGTTTGTTTATTATTTTTGCTACTTTTATTATTTATCAATGTTTTCTTTTGTAATCACCATGATTTCTGACAACATCCGAAGATTCTAAAGTAAAAAAGGCCAAGCGGCTAGTCGTATTTTGGACATATCTGATTTGTTCTCGTTACCTTATGTTTTCTTTTTCTGTATAACATAGTCTCCTCTTTCTTTATGAATTTTTCATCTAAATAAGTTCATAAATGAATCGATCGTAATCTTGTAATAATAAAAAAGCAATATTATGCGCTTAGTAGACCGAAAACTTCTTTGAATGAAATCTATTTTCCAAATTATGAAATGTATCTGTGCAATTTATTTCTTTTTTTGTTTGTTTGTTTTTTTGTTTTTTTGTTTGTTTTTTTTTTTTTGGGGGGGGAGGGTTGTATCGTTTTGTTGTTGGTTTTTTGGGGTTATTTTTTGTCTTTTTTAAATGCTTATTTGTCTTTTGTAATATGAAAAGAAATCTCGCTAAGAACATTTTTCTACTATTTAACTTAGGTGTGTGTGATGTGATCAATTATTTCCCGCCTCGCTGTGTGAACTGTGTGAACTCCTATGGCAGGAGAATCTTTAGCAGAACCAATTCCTGTTTCTCAGATGCTGGTTGTCCATTCAGAAAACGTGCACTTGGACCATTTAAAGAAAATCCAACCTCCAGGTTTTCAGTTCAGATCCTTTATCAAATCATCCATTTTTTTTGAAAATCTCCAACAGTTAGAGATCCCTAGTAATTTTCTTTTCAAATTGATGATTTAAATTTCAGAATGCTGATTTTAAATTAATATAAATACGAAGACACTGAAATTCTCTTTGAAATTCAAGGAATTGCAATAGATTCATATAAACAAGATTTTTTAAATATTTCAAAGATAATTTCTCTCATTTGGAACAAGTCCTGAAAATTTAATTAAAATCCGACTTTTTTGATTTTATTAACGAAAAGATTCCTAAAGAGGGGCTAAATTTCCCATACTAATCGAGTGTCCAAAGGGTAAATTTCAATTCGTTCTACGATCCTTTAAACTTTTTTGACGAAAAAACTTTTCATATTTTTAGAGGTATCTACATTTTTTTCGGGAAATATCTCGAGGATTAATTTTTAGAGATATCTCGAGAATTTTTAGGTGATCTTGAGGATTAATTTTTAGAGAGATTCTCGAGGAAATTGATGATTTAAATTCTCCAATTAATTTTTAGGAATGTTGATTTTTAAGATATCTCGATATAAATACGAAGACACTGAAATTTTTAAGATATCTCGAGGATTAATTTTTAGAGAATTAGATATCTCGAGGATTAATTTTTTAGAGATGTAAAAAAAGATATATATATATTTTTATCAGGATTAATTTTTTAAATATTTCAAAGATAAGATATCTTGAGGATTCATTTAGATTTGTGAATATCTCGAAATCCTTAGAGATATCTCGAAAATTTTTAATATCTAAATTAATTTTTAGAGATATATTTTGATTTTCTTGAGGAATGTTTTTTTTTATCTAACGAGATAAATTAATTTTTTAGAGATATCTAAATTTTTAGAGATATCCAGGACTAAGATATCGAGGATTAATTTTTTAGAATATCTCGAGGATTAATTTTTTAGAGATTTAATAAACTTTTCAAAAATCTCGAGGATACTCTGGACATTTCCTCTTAATAGAGATATCTCGAGGATTAATTTTTAGAGATATCGATAAAACTTTTTCATCATGATTAATTTTTTTAGAGATATCTCGAGGATTTTTTTTTTTTAGAGATATTTTTTTTTTAGAGATATCTCTTTTTTAGAGATATCTCGGGATTAATTAAGATATTTTTTAGAGGATTAATTTTTTAGAGATATCCTGAGGATTAATTTTTTTTAGAGATATCTAGAGGATTAATTTTTTAGAGATATCTAGAGGATTAATTTTTTAGATATCTCGAGGATTCTAGAGGATTAATTTTTTAGAGATATCTCGAGGATTATCTAGGATTAATTTTTTTAGGATATCTGAGGATTAATTTTTAGAGATATCTCGAGGATTAATTTTTAGAGATATCTAGAGGATCTAATTTTTTAGAGATATCTAGGATTAATTTTTGAGATATCTCGAGGATTAATTTTTTAGAGATATCTAGAGGATTAATTTTTAGAGATATCTCGAGGATTAATTTTTAGAGATATCTAGAGGATTAATTTTTAGAGATATCTAGAGGATTAATTTTTTAGATATAGGATTAATTTTAGAGATATCTGAGGATTAATTTTTAGAGATAGGATTAATTTTTTTAGAGATATCTAGATTAATTTTTAGAGATATCTGGAGGATTAATTTTTGTGAGATATCTTTAATTTTTTAGAGATATCTTTTTTAGAGATATCTAGAGGATTAATTTTTAGAGATATCTTTAGATATCTCGGATTAATTTTTTAGAGATATATCTCGAGGATTAATTTTTAGAGATATCTTTTTAGAGATATCTCGAGGATTAATTTTAGAGATATAATTAATTTTTATCTCGAGAGATATCTATTAATTTTTAGAGATATCTCGAGGATTAATTTTTAGAGATATCTAGAGGATTAATTTTTAGAGATATCTAGAGGATTAATTTTTAGAGATATCTCGAGGATTAATTTTTAGAATATTTTTTTAGAGAGATATCTCGAGGATTAATTTTTAGAGATATCTAGAGGATTAATTTTTTAGAGATATCTAGAGGATTAATTTTTTAGAGATATCTAGAGGATTAATTTTTTAGAGATATCTCGAGGATTAATTTTTTAGAGATATCTCGAGGATTAATTTTTTAGAGATATCTCGAGGATTAATTTTTTAGAGATATCTCGAGGATTAATTTTTTAGAGATATCTCGAGGATTAATTTTTAGAGATATCTCGGAGGATTAATAGAGATATCTCGAGGATTAATTTTTTTAGAGATATCTAGATTAATTTTTTAGAGATTAAATTTTTAGAGATATCTCGAGGATTAATTTTTTATATCTAGAGGATTATTTTTTTAGAGATATCTCGAGGATTAATTTTTAGAGATATCTCGAGGATTATTAATTTTTAGAGATATCTAGGATTAATTTTTAGAGATATCTCGAGGATTGAGATATTATTATTTTTAGAGATTATTGTTATTTTGTTAATTTTTAGAGACATTCCGTCCTAATACTCTAATAATTTTTAATGGAAATCAAGTGACAAGATCCTTCAATATTCGGGTATTTTTATCAGAATTCTTGGTGAATTGAACAAGGCTAGCGTTTGAAGGAATTCGGTTCTCCTACGTATTTCTACTTTTGCAAAGCTTTTCGCCCCAGTAACGATGATAGGGTACAACGACCCTTTTCTTATTCCACTGGATTTTTTTTAAGTTCTCTGACGAAGTCGAGCTATTTTGTGAGCTTTTAATTGTGACGTTCGACCCTTTATTTCGCTCACTGGGGTAGACTGTTCTAGTTCCACGTGCCATGTCTAATGGTCCTCAAGGACACATGGCACAGTGGATAAAGGCGTTAGTTAGATCCAGTGACAGGACCCAAATAGTGTGTTACGGTAGTGCAGAACTTGGAGAGGGAAATTAACAGGAGATATCTGATAATTGACATCCATTAGACATGGCACGTGGAACTAGAACAGTCTACCCCAGTAAGCGAAATAAAGGATTCAGTTCGACATTCCAACCACCGGAAGAAAGCCCGAAGCGTACAACGGCCGAAACGTTGTGATAAATACGGCGACAAAGCTGGGGACAATAGTCCGAATAATGTATGTAGTGTACATAATACCTCATCTCAGAAATATAGACAGGTACCAATGAGATGTTCTTGAACAGCCATATCTACGGCCTGACTCCTGGATGGAGTTATCAGCTTGAATTTTCAAGTTCTAAAGAATTATACATCTTAAATTCTCTCGGACAGTTTTTGATTTGGGCCTAAGAAATCTGTTTTCACAATTTCCAATGGATCACTGCTTCAACCTAAACATTGCCATTTTTATAATTTTTAGTCATTTTTATCCATTCTTTTATTCTATGATGACTCCACCTGTTTTTAAACAGATTTTGCCTATTTCCTTGTCTTTTCTATTAGATTCAATATACTCATAATTTGATCGATATTATTATTCTGTGCTTACTCTATATTCCCTTACAGCGATCTTGCCGCATTCATGTTGATTTAGTTATTTTTTCCAAGCATAATGGCAGTATTTGCATTTCTTCTGTGCTTCTCTCTCTAATTCTTTTGTTTATTATTGTCACAGGCGAGCCGGACTGCCAAAATCGAGGAATCTGTACACGAAAACAAAATCAGTCAGTGTGTATTTGCAATCCAGGATTTGAAGGCACTGACTGTTCCACTCTGGTGTGTCCAGGCACTCCTTCCTGCACTGGAAACGGTAAGTGATTTCTTTTTCCCTTGCAGAAACACGTGCATACAAGCTTTGTAGAAGAAATTATTCATTCTTCGTTATTTTATCAAATTATCATCGGACATTTCCCAACTGGCGATTTGCCCACTTCACAACTCTCAAGAAAATGAGGAAAAAATATCAACGAATGTAATCGTGATATCAGTCGTTTCCTGATATGGAAACATATGGCATTTATTCACCTAGAAGCCTGTGTTACCATTGTTTGATTTTTTTTTTTCTTAAAACAGTTTTCAGGAATATAAGTTTGTCAAGTTTACTGTCATTGTTCTTTCCAGTATTTATGGAGATTGCCTTCCTACCTTTTTGTTAGAAATAGTGTGACACATCAACAACTTGATTGTTATTTTTCATCAAGTTATATGTGCTATCCATTTTAGTTGTTGCTGCTGTTGGTAGTCCTAAAATGATGTTTTCTTATTTGATAAAATTCATTGTTTTTATTCTGTAACACAGGTCCACAAGGTCTAAAGAAGGGTGGTCCTCACTAACACTTATAGACCATTCGTTTGAAGCCATTTTTAATCATTGATTTGAAAAAGCGGTTGTATACAGCTGAGAGTTTACATATTTCTGAACGGGTTTGGTGCTATTCATTGCATTGAGATGAAAGTCTCGATGTGATAAGGCTAGTTAAGAACATGACTTGAATTTGATAAATTGGTTTTGTAGCAAATATCCGTGTTGGGGGAAACTACACCTAGCGAAATCTATTCTATATTCGATTTCCTTATCTTATTTTACTTTTAATATAGTTCCTGTAAGAAAACTGTTCTGTAAACGATAGATGTGTGTTTCTTGAGTAAGGTACGTGGGAATATTATCCCTCCAGTTTTGAAATCTATTTTAAGCGTTAAAAGAGAAACATCTGGAGATATTTCAAATGTATAATTTTTGGAAAAAAAACTTTTATTTTGATGAAACTATTCATAGCGAAAACAGCAATTGTATTATTGGAGATAACTTCCTGATTTGTATTTACTGTACATTTAATTAATTTTCAAGGAACCAACGTTGTTATGACAAAAGGCTACGAACAAGGGGAAACCCAGTGAACTTTAATAATGATTCACGAAAATAATTTAGCCATTATCCAGCCTCGAGACGTCTTTCCAAATCTTCAGGATAAGCAGTGAGGATTGAACTCTTTACATTTATCCATGGGTAACGCGACTTGGTCAGATAGACAGACCACAACCAATATCGTCTCGCTTGAAGGTTCGCCTTTGTTCCATACATGTATCTGTTGATTCCATCGAAGGAACTGTCCACTCTGGCCGATGACTTCAATCTAAGAAGCCCTACGTCCAGCAATGCCATTTCATGTTGCATCAAAAGCTATAGAGCCCAGTCGACCCCATTGTGCTAGATGGTCATTGACCCTGCAAGTAGATTAATTCTCCCTTTCACCAAGTCTTATTTTTAATCTTAAAGTATCTTTCATCTTCAAGAGAAATGACCGGTGGAGGAACTGGTTTAGTCACTGATGACACTTCTATGCGACAGGTAGTATTGGGTTACATGTTACCAGTTGCATTCATAGAGTGACTTCACATATACTTCATTAATAAGTCAGCAAACTTTCTAACCACTGCTTCACGGCAATATGCCTTTGACATTTATCGTATTTAATTCGCTCTGTCAGAAGCAGTGAGAATCGAACTCGTTTCATCAGTTATGATTTACAAGAGTGGGATTGATTGATTTGTTCGTTTTCTACGGCTTATCAACACTTTGCTAGTTATTTAAAGCCAGAAAATATCTTAAGGTTATCATAATTTTTTGAAGATAATTAGTAAGACTTGTATCACATTATTAACTCATAGATTAGAGAGATGAGGTGAATTAATATCTTTCCAAAGAGTATTTGTGCGTAAGTGAATATAACGGACCCAAGTTAAATTGGAAATTATCTCTCCGATTAAAATTCCCGAGCCATTATCCATTGAAGCACCTCCTCATCCAAGCTTACAGCACCGGTATTCCGAGACGGTCACCCATCTACATACCTACTAGGCTCGACATTGCTTAACTTCGGTGATCATACGGGAATCAGTATTTCAACTCTATATGGCTGTAAACATTAGTGAGAGTGCGTTTTCCATGATATCTGCATAGCTGAATGCCTTTTCTATTTAATAAGCTTAACTTTGGTCTGCCACAAATGTGTCATCTCTTGAGGATGGAACTCGCTTTATTAGTTTACGAGTTTGCTAACTATTGCTTCATGGTGATGTCCTGTCATGTTTATATCATTATTTTATTTTATGTATAGCGTGTCATTACTAACCAAAAATCAGCCTTTACTCAGATTTAGGAAGCACTGAAGCAAACAAGAACTGCTGTATATCATGGATGTTACTTACTGATCTTTCTACGGGTTATTTCGGCCTCTCCTTTCGATTCTGGCTAATTTCATAAGGACTAAATATATTACAGCCGCCTTTTAAATTGATTTTATTTATTTCCATTTTATTCATTTATTTATATTTGTCTAATGATTCAATATTATCGGATGTCCGTGTAGCGTAACTGCTATCGGCGCCGAAAATGGAGTCAGTAACCTGAATTCAATTCCCCATCCATTCAGTTGCTTTTACATTCGCACAAATATACTTGAAAAAGGCATGAATCTATTCTTCCCCTATAGTTAAATGGTTCGGTAGATTGGATTCTCTAGCTTTCAATGACAGTCTAAGAGGACAAAACAATTGAACAGGCAATGGGAAGCGACACGCACACGTTTTGCTAGGAAGTCATCGCATTTCAGAAATAATAAAGAAAAGTAATTTTTGAAAAGAAACGATTGCTTGCATCCTGAAGGGACAAATCATTTTTTTTTTATAACCAAAAAAATTATTTGTCAGTGTTATGGTCCGGTTCCTTGTACCACGGTGATAGTCCAAGGTAGAACCAATAAAGAAGAATACGAATATGGAATAACACAGATATATTACAAACAGGAATATATACAGAGAAGTAGAAAGTGTTAATACGAACAATCAGGTTTAGTAGTAATTGTCTGAACGCGACTCTGTTTCGGACTGCCTCTGACTCGACTGACTGACTCGCTCTGACTGACTGGCTGACAAACTCCTGACGGTCCTCACTCCAGACTTCAGACTAAACAATATTTAGTCACCCCCACTACGAGGACATCATGTGGCACAAGGCCGGTGTAACGTGGGATCTCCGAGCCCGTAGACTCGGCCAAAAATATGCCCTTTGAACCCGTATAAACGGGTTCAGGGTCGGTTTACCTCCCTGAAAGAGATCCCACCCTTCGGCGTAGCCTCGTTTGGGTTCTTCCCCGCCCGAAGGCAGAGTTCAGCTGGTCAGCCGGTCGCCCGACTTCAAACTGAACTCCCTGCTTCCTCTTGAGGCGCAGTATTTATTACGTATAGAATAGCCCATTGTGTTATTATGGGTAAGGTCCCATAACAGTCAGCACATTGGAACTCGCTCGAGGATGATGCCTTATCGTTGTTTGTTATCTTGAGTGATCGGTTATCGTTCCTGCATGAACCGCTTACCTTATCACCATGCGATCTTTCCTGCCATATTTTCTCATAATAGCAAGTCGGCTTTTGCATTCTGATTTAGGTGTGTTATTTCCATCATATGTTCACCTGATAAGGTCGCAAGAAATTTTTTAAAAAAAATGAAATTCCTCAGTTATTCTAACTTTTGGGTTCGTTTACTGTTAAGATAATTTTAGTCAAAATTAATTAACGATTTGACAAAATTAGAGATTAACTAATTAGTTAGAGAATATGCTGATGTACATCCAAACACTAATCCATCTGAGCCCTATTATTGAAACATTTTATTGTTGTCCATCTCCCATAGGCATCAACAACAATGGTGTCTGTGTTTTTTTTTACGTATATGAATATTATTGTAATGACAACAGTACACAGGTGTAGGCTTTAAGAAATCTTTATTCAACTGAGAATACAAGGTTCGCGTATAGTGCCCTTTTATAGACCAAGTAAACAGAAATAGCTCTCTCAAAGACGAGAGTAACAAAAAACGGGGAGACCACTCTTGATTATTCAAACCAATTATTTTCGTTATTTTGATTAATTTGGAAACTCACGAACATGGCTGTTTATATATGATGCTATCTGATGGTCTTAACTCTTCAAAAGTTTTCCATGGCAATACGTTCTCCCCTACCTTGAGTTTTAAAGCATCATTGTCTTCAAGCGATGATCATCCACATCTGAGCTTTTAGTTCAAAAAACGCATATAAAGCTCTAAATGTTGATCTTATTTCATCTGAGTGTTTTCAGTCCGAAGTATTAGGGTTATCTACAAAAACTTTATTTTAAAATACAATTTTCATGCAATCTGATTTAAATCTTAAAAACTGATTTGATAATTCTCTTTTTACAGGTAACTGCACACTCTTGAACGGACATAGTAATCCTCCGCAATGTATTTGCAAGCATGGCTTTGGTGGTGACGCGTGTGACTCGTGCCTTCCGAGGTTTGTGGGACAACAATGTGATCAATGCCAAGCTGGATACATTGGTTTCAAGACGGACTGTTCGGTGCTTTGTCTTCATGGGTATGCAACAGAAAAAGGTATGTTGTCTTGTTATTACCAGTTAGATACCCGCATCTCTGTATCACATTAGAACACTTAGATGCCTATTTTTTTAATGTCAACGAACACTCGTTGTCACTTTCGTAATGCTCATTGCAGTAGCGACAGAGATACGATTATAGTAATGAAGTTAAACAATACTGGTGTCAGACGCCTTCGACTAACACACTTACTATAATAGTTGTTTGATAATACTCGCTCAAAATGTAACCACCGAATAGTGATCCGTATAGTGATGATATTCACTAACCGCCGCATGCGGTCGGATGTGACACAAGGCCGAGATTTATTGTGGGGTATCCATGTCCGTAGGCTCGGCCAAATATTCCCCGTAGACCCCGTAAAAAACAGAGTCGGGTAGCTGTCTCGCGAGACGAGACTGCCCTTCGACATAGCTTCGTCTGGGGATCCTCTCTGCTTGGAGGCAGAGAGTTTGACCGGCACACTTCCGAAGTAATCCGTATAGTGATCACTTAGACGCCACGCTAATTCTCATATACACTTCCTTTACCATCACGTGATCTACTTATCAAAATGGGATCGCCTGTGTTTGTTCTGTCGTGATTTGTGATCAAAATCCAGTGTCGGCAGTGACACTTTATTCCTATATGACACTAATATAATAATATTATTATAGAAAAAACATTATTATATTAGTGTTATATATAACACTAATATAATAATGTTTTCTCTCTCTCTCTCTCTCTCTCTCTCTCTCTCTCTCTTTCATTGACTCACACACACTAGCTAAAATAATCATCTATGCCGGGTAAAGAGGTATGACGTAGATCGTAAAGTGTTTATTAGGACAGGAGTATAAAACTTTATTTGTGTTGGATGAGGTCAGGGAAAGTTTACCCGAAAAGGAAAACAAAAAATGTCTAAATAAGTCATGAGCACATGTCACATAAAAGAATATTTGCTGAACATAACTAAGACGACGTAAGATTTAACAATAAACGAGATGACACGTGAATGTGCTTACATTAATTCTGTTTTTTTTCTTTTCTTACCTAATTAAGCTTGACGGTAAAGCAATTTTGTTTAGTTACATGGTAGACTTTATAGCTTGGACAGTCTCTTCGGCTTATACACTTTATCACATGCTTACTGTCAGTTCTCTGGTCAAACTTCAACCGGGATTTTTTTTCTTCTTGCGGAACTCACTTTTTAAATCGGTATCACTCCCTACAAGCAAGCAAAGCCGCTAAGAAACAAGGGGTTACAGGGTGCGGAAGAATTATGAACAGAAACATTAATGATGAGCGGGAAGAGGAAAGAGTAATCAGGAAGACAGCAGATAGCGACTGACATTGCATTTAAATTTTTGCAGGTTGAAGTTAGCTGGAAAGCATGGAACTGGAAGGGGGTTCCACAAGCGAGAAGTGCGAGAAAAGAAATTGTTAGCATAGAATTTACGGTTATATCTAGCTAGCTCAACTGTAAATTGACTCCAGTCTTTCTTTCTTTCTTTTTATGTGCCACGGCCTATCAGGACGTAGGTGATCATGGCTCTCCACCCCCCTCTATCCTTTGCAGCTTTCAACAAGTTCCTTCCCTCTGCCACGTTCTGTCATCCACTTGCTTAAAGCCGCTAGGCATGTCATGCGTTGTTTTCCCTTATCTCTCTATCCCTCTATTCAACCCTTGAGTATCAGATTCTCCAGGCCCTCATTTTGTGTCCCAGAACGTTCAGCTGCCTCTTCCTGATATTAAGTATAAGCCTCATCCTTGTTTGCAATCTCTCTAAGATCTCATTGATGCTCACACGCTCGGTCCAGGATATCCTTAGCATCCTTCTGTTGAACCACATCTGTTGCCTATAGTCTCTTCTTCATCTTTGAGGAAATCGTCCAACATTCGCTGCCGTAAAGAAGGACAGATATCACGTAACAGCTCAGTATTCTTTTCTTTGTTACCAAAGAAATCCTCCTGTCTCGCAATACTCTGCCCAGCTTTTGAAATATGTCCTTGGCCATCCCAATACATCTACGGATCTCAATGTCACACTTATCGTCCTCTGTGAAGATTCTTCCCAGGTATTTAAAAAAAAGTCTAGCTACCATAGCAAAGAGCCCATCTGAACAATTACCATAGCAGTATTTATAGAAGAGACACAGGAAACCTTACGGCGGTGGGAAAGTGACTGAAGCCGAGCCACCAGATCAGAACCAATAATATTGCTGATTATTCTTTGGATTTTATCAAGAAGCTAAACGTAACCGGACCATATGTGTCAATAATATTCTAAGCATGGTAGACTTATAGATATGTAACATAGATTCTTGAAAATATATTGTCTCGCACCCTACAGTGAACCAACTTTCTTAGCTGCTGACCTAGCAATGGATTCAATATAGTCTTTCTATTCCATGTAAACTGAGAACGTTATACCGAGAACTTAACGTTTTGGCGGGATATACTGGGCTGCTGCTGATATTTTTGTGTGCCTACTGTTGTAGTCGTAAGCTGTCAAAACTCAGTAAAGCTCTGCGAAACATTTTAAAGCCATTTTCCTCCAAGCATGGCGATAATTCCACTAGAACGCAAAAGGTTACTGGGAGTGGAAGTAAATGAATAATCTTTAGTGAGGAGAAAGGACAATAAAAAAAAGTACTCAGAAAGAGACATGATGTCGATTGGCGCTGCATTTAAATTTTTGAAGATTGTAGGTGTCAGGGAAGCAAGAAATCATAAGGGATTTCCACAGGCGAGAAGTGAGTAATGAAATTATTAGAATAGGACTGATGGTTGCATCTAGTTGCATCTCAACAGTAAAATATGAGACCGCGAACGACCGTCAGCCACGATGAATGGAAGTCCCCTCGGGGAGGACCCGTGCCATGAGAGGGTATTGGATCTCAAACTCACACCCGACCTCAAGTTGAACTCCTATATAATCAGTTATGTGTCGTGTGTAATACACGCTTAGGCGATCATGTATCTTTCGATATAGAACTGACGAGACAGATTTTTTCCCACAGTAGGTTGCCATTTCTTTCTGCGGTAGACCAGTTGCCATCCAAGGCTATAGAACCCCAAAACTGGGGGAGGGAAAGAGGATTCATACCTTTCTCAAGGGTATTAGCACGTAAGTGAATGTAATGTATTTGACTGGAATTTGAACTCGGCTCTCAGATTCCTCAATCCGAGCCTCTATCTATTATTCCACCGTGCCTACTGGTATATAATATCCATCGATAAAGATGCAGGTAAAGTAATTGGTTCCCTGTACCGATCCAATAAGTACCTGACTATTCATGTTACCCTCTACTTTTATAACAGCCAGATCAGGCCTAAAATAGAGTACTGTTGCCATAATTGGGAGAGAGCTGTCCAGACCTCACTTTCCAGTCTTGATAGAGTTCAAAGCGTCTCCAAACACTTATTGGAGAAAAAATATTTTCCATCCTTTGAACTCTCTATCACAGGTTTGGCGAGTCTCTCCCTGTTCTATCGCTATACTGCCGTAGAAAGTGCTTGCATGAACCGCATCTCCTGGCTCCACCAGGTTTAACCTTTACGGCTAGGACCCGCCATGCCACTTAAATACTAACATAACACTCACATTCCCGTTGTATTCCAACGGGGAGAAGTAAGTTCCGCTCAAACAGCTTCTTCCCCCGAACAACTGTTCTGCGGAACAGACTCCCCCGAACAACTTCCCTCGGAAAAGACTCCCAAGAGGATGCCTTCCCGATCACTACAATCTTAACCTGTTCAATTCTAGAGTCAACAGTTATCTTCCCCTCCTATCCATATAAACTACCCCTTAACGTAACCCTCTACCTTGAGTGCCCCCCCTGGACTTGTAAAAAGTGAACCTTACTGTAAAAAAGAGACCTACTTAAATTCATGTAGTCGAGGTACCAAGGCGAACTATTGCCATGAAAATATTTGGAGAAAAGACAAAGGAAGCCATATCACGTTGATGAGAAAGTGAAAGAAAATTGAAATACATGAATAACAAATGACGATTTTAGAATCTGTTTGTCAATGTCATATTCACGTTTGTCAATGTTCTTTATCAGCGGCACCGGTCATGCACAGTAAATGCTTAATTGTAATTAGTAGCATAAAAGTAAAAACAAAATAGATTTTAGCACCCACATCCCCTGTTGCATAGATCTTGTTTTGAGTTTGTTTGTTTTTTTTAACCAAATCTATCTGTCCTGGGTATGACGATAAACTAGATCCGCGTCCTGGATAAGACGATAAACTGCATCCAACAGCAAGGCCTATGATCAGGAGGTTTTGAGGAACATGGAACCACCTCTTAATTGCTGGTGTTCCCAAACCCACCTAACCCGGAGTGGTAGCACCTGTCAGGGTCCCAGTTATGGGCAAATAGTTAACCCCCAAACTTGGGTGAAAACATTATGAAAGTGTGAAAATAGGTTTTAATATCAGTAATAATTTTTTTGAGGAAAAATTATTACCAGCAATACATTTTTGAAAGAAAAATATTACAGTGTAACCCGGATATAAGAGAGTTGTCGGGACCGGAGAAGAAGTCTCTTATATCCGGGTTTCTCTTATATCCGGGTTGGTCTATTTTGTTTAGGTAAGTATGGGCTCTAATTTATATCCGGGTTACACTGTACCATCACTAAAAATCTTGTCCGCATTGAGGTTGATATACCGTTAAACAAACCAAATCTTGTCTTGATAACAACTTTACAATTATCAACTTTAAAATTAACTTAATTCTAAACAGATGAACATGGCAAGATATCTTCATTGTTTTTCTATTTTGTTTAAAATGGTGCTTTCTGTGCGTATTTTACGAAATATTTGCTTTCTGCCTTTAAAAAGCTGTTTATTTGCTGACTACATCGAAAGTATACTATTAAAATATAGTATTTTCTTCCTTTTTTTTTTAACGGAATTTGTTTACCAAGAGATGACGACTCGTTGTCTCTGTTATTTCGAAATCTTTCTGTCTTCCAACTTTTATGCTGAGTAAAATACAATAAAATTCAAATTGGCAGAGAGACTTCGGTGATATCTTAAAGCATAAAAAACAATCTGAGAAATAAAATGTCTTTTTCATTTAATGAAACCTTTCGTCATTGGCAGCCCACAGATACGTTTTCGATATATGATCATCTTTAGGGACATTGCGATTGAAAAGCAACTTATCCACAAAGAATATCACTTATTTTCTTTTCTCTTTTTTTTCTGACGTTATTAAATTTGCTGAAGTTTTACATCAAAGTAAACATTAAGTTGCACGAATTCAATTTAAAATTGTTGTTGAGTCAATAAATATCCTCATCTTTGCTATCTTTCAACGTTTCATTGGGATATTTTTTTTTCTTCTTCAGAAGATTCTTTTGGCCGTTACCGAATTTGTAGTTGGTCTGTTAAATTTCTAGATAATTATCATGCTGATTTCTAGATATTTCACATGCCCATTTCTAGATATTTCTAGATAATTACCATGCTGATATCCCATGGCATATATTGAATTTCCAAGCGTAGCTTAGATGTGGCACAAGGCCGAAAGTATGGCGCACCCAGTGAGGATCGAACTCGCTACTCAGTCGTAATTGTTCTAGTAAAACAAGCTTGCTAACCATTACACCGCCTCAAGGTGCCAAACCATTACACCTATTTACATTTACTTATGGCCACATCACCTGGAAATATCGATTCCCGTACCATCACCGAAGTTAAGCAACGTCAAGTCTGTTCCTTACCTAGATGAGTAACTACGTGGAAATACCAGGTGCTCTACGCTTGGATTTGCCGGTAGTGTAAAGGATGATGGCCTAGAATTGTCAATTAGAGAGCCGAATTCCAATTCCCGTTAGTCTCGCTTTATTCAGTTACGCGCAAATACCTTTGGGAAAGATATGAATCCACCTTTTCTCTCCCCAACTATAGGTTAATTAGTAGGATATGTATCACTAAACCATTATTACCTCAAAAAAGAATTCTTACAATCTAAACTAAATATGTTTGTCTGTTCTTTTTGCCTTCAATCTGTCTTGTGAGTATCAGATTTTCCAAGCCCTCTTTCCTCATGTACCCTACCTCTTCTTGATGTTATGTATAAGATTCCTTTTTGTTTCGATTTTCTCTAAAACTTCGTCTTTGCTCACATGTTCGGTTCATGTTATCTTCTTCATCCTTTTGTAGAAACACATTTCTAGTGTTTCAAATCTCCTCTTCATCTTTGAAGAGATTGTCCAGCATTCACTGTCATATAGGGGGAATGATATTGGGTAACAGTTCAGTACTCTTTTCTTTGTTTCTAACAAATTGTTAGGTTTCTTAATACTCTAAGATTTTGGAAATCATCTTTGTCTATCACAATTCGCCTTCCGATTACAGTGTCGCACTTTCCGTCCTCTGTTAAAAAAAAAACTTCCCTGAAAACAAAAGAATGTCTTTTTATTTTATTTTTTTTTTTTTTTTTGGTAGTGCCCCTAATTTTTTCTTTTCTAATATGATGCACTGTAAAGAGTGGGTCGACTAAAACAAATTTGCTTTGTTAGTGTGGGAAGAGTGCTGAGGTTCTTAAAAATCAAATTTCGATTCTTTTTCTTGGAAAAATAAAGTTATCATTTCGTTTTTATTATTTGTTGAATACTTACCGATAGCATTTTCGTTGAAAAATGAAACTCGATGTTGGTAGGAATGATGAAATTGATGTGATTATTAAATGACAGACAAGAAGCCTGCCGAAGTCAAAGAGTGAACTGGCTTTTACATTCCTTTATTCTTTAACCATTTCTTGCACATTTCGATATTAAAATGGGCGCCACACCGAGATTTGAATAATTGACATTGTTATCGTTTTTACAACGTTCCACTTATCTAATGTATGGGGGTGATTTTTCTCTTCATATTTTATGTCAGTCTTTTAAAAAAAATCACATTTCACGAAAGTTTGAAATTACATATTTAGCCCGGAAATATCTTTGGATCAAGACTGCGTTTTACTTTATATGGAATATGCCGTATGTACTCCAGTAAAAGTCGATTTTAATACGATATTTTTAGAGGGGGTGCAGAATGAATTTCAACTTCACCCACCGCAACGCGAATGAGTCCGAATTTTTATTGTCGATAACTCCAAAATGATAGATTTTATCATTTTTTTTTTGTTATTTTCGAATTAAGGATATTCTACATTTACACCAAAATGGAAGTATTCGGGAAATTTTTTATTAGATATTGAGCGCGAGGCTTGAACTGCAAATTAGCCTCGAGTTGAAATTAGTTCTGTCCCACTTTTAGAGGTCTGAAGGGAAATTCTGAGTTAAAAACAAATTAATACGCGTGTTGAAGCAGGCAGCGGATTTATTTAAAGTATTTAACACAATCACTCTAATCGGCATTAGAATTTATTAATGTGATGTTGAATGTGCATTTTTGTGAAATGGGAAAGAAAAAATTAAAGATAAAAATTACGAATAAAAATGTATAATACGATTATTTTATTGGGTTCAGACTTCGCAAAAAGTTTTTGTATCCGAGGTCAGTTTGCTCAAGTCATTTATTCAGTTAGCCGCTATGGTCAACACGCTCCTCTTGGGATACATGATGGCAATGACCTTGGCAGTTCCTTTTAATCGGAGGATATTGAGGTGACCCTGTCTTTTCAAACTTTAGCCTTCTAACCTTTGCCTGAAGAGGCGGTACCTACAAGGCAGCAGGTTGTTTGAATTCAGAGTTTCCTTCTTTTAGACTGGTTGCCACCTAAAGCTATAAGATACCCTTTTCTGCTATTTTACCCATAACTGGAGGAGAAGAGATGGATTAATACGTTTCCCAAGGTTATTTGCACGTAAGTGAATTTAACAAACTCAACTGGAATTCGAACTCAGCTCTTCGATTCCTCAGTCCGAGTCGCTAACCATTACTCTACCGTGTCTTCATATTAACAAAACAAAAAGGAAAAAGAAAAACATTTTTCTTTTTACCATTTTGTTTTCATATATCAAAAATGGAACATGGTTTTATGTCTAGATTTCTAAGATGAGAAGTTATCATTATTTACACTATTTCGAAGTTTTAGAGAAAATTGAAACAAAAAGGACACTTATATTTCACACCAGAAAGAGACAGTTGACATTTCTTTGGATACATAATGAGGGGTGCGGGCTTAAAACATTTTACACTCACAGAACATACTTGAAGGCAAGAGGGACAGAGGCAAACAGCGTATGACATATCTAAGGATCTTGTGTAAATGGTTGGAAGAACAGGATTTAGGAGAGCTATTATATTACGGCAGCGAATGTTGGACGATTTCCCCAAAGATGAAGACGAGACTCGAGGCGACGGAGACGTGTTTCTACAGAAAGATGCTGAGGATATCATGGACCGAGCGTGTGAGCAACGATGAAGTCTTAGAGAGGATGCAAGCAAGGAGGAGGGTTATACTTAACATCAGAAAGAGGCGGCTGAAGTTTCTGGGACACATAATGAGGGTTTGGAGAATCTGACACTCACGGATCGAATCGAGGGAAAGAGAAACAAAGGAAAACAACGCATGACATGCCTAGCGGCTTTAAGCAAGTGAATGACAGAACTCGGTCTATGGTAGATGGTAGAAACTTGTTAAGAGCTGCAAGGGATAGAGGGAGGTGCAGAGCCATGATCGCCTACGTCTTGAAAAATTTACTAAGAGCTACAGCAGAGTAGAGTCAAAGTCGTCAACAGAACGCCGTACATAGAAGAATATGCAGACAGTTGTCATAATGTTCTATTGTCGTTATCACATTTCAGCCGTCGTGACCTCCAACCTTGATCAGGTGCTTGTTAATGAACGCCGCAGGACACAACGGTCAAAACATTGTGATAACAACAACAAAGATGAGGATAAGGGTCCGCGTTTTTAATAATATAAATAACGCATAAAAGGTGACCTTTTAGAATCACACGGACTAACTGCATTTTTTATATTCTTAGCTATTGAGAAAAATAATCCGAGTGAAGGGATTTGTATTTTTTAAATTGGGTAAAAAGAGTTTTTCGTGGCCGAACGATAAAGCACGCCGGATAAAACACTGGTTTTCCCTACAAAGGGGGATGCTGGTTCGATCTCTGTCGGGGGGGGACACCTTTTCTTTACTTGGATTTCTCGAATGTGCAGGCCGTAATACATACTATTTGATAAATAAAAATGGGGCGTTTATTTAAAATAAGAAGTGTCCACTATAATAACGTTTGAAGTAATATAATATTTCTCATTCGTGCAAAGAGGGAGGTGTTGCTGGTGGGATGATGGAATCCCCGGAACTAGGCAACCCTGAAACTTTCCGTGAGCTGTCAAAAAACAAAACAGCAGCGATGAGGAGAACAGATACTAACTTTTGATCCTAACCCGAAGAGCGTTCATTCGGTATTTAGCTACTACCCACCAAAATCAAATTAATTGGTTTGATTAAGACCTTAATCCATCGTGTTTAAGATTCTAAGATTAAGTTAAGCAATTAGAATTTATGAAAAAATTTTTTTTATGCAACAATGGTTATTCTTTGGATATTGTGCAGGCTAGTATCTGTGCCAAGACTGCACATTTCCATAAACCAAAATGTTGGTTTCCGATTTAAATTGACATCTATTGGAGAAGTTGGTATGAAATATTCTAAACAAATATATTCCTGTGATAGTCGTTGCCATTTTGCAGCCAATTCACGTATTGTTTTCTCTTCTCGGTCAATGTTACAATCTATTCATAAAAGATCGCCTTTCCTGTCTTTCAAACTATTTCCTCTATTTACGAATTAAATGTTCAACGCCAGATGCTTTCTTTCCCCAGAAATCCAGGCGAGTATGTTTTAAATATTTCTGTAATTAATTTCTTTTTCTTTTGTTTTTTTTTTGTTTATTTTTGTTTTTTTTACTACTGTTTCTCAGTGTTTTGCTAAGTCCCCTCCCCGACAAACACACACCAAATTGTCAATATACTACAGTGACAATTCTGACAGGTGATTCTTTGTCTCCGCTTAGATTTTCTAATTAAAATCTTATTTCTGTAGGTGCAATAGAATGTTGCCCCAAGAAACTGTTCCTTCCTGATATTCAGGAAATTAATCATTTCGTCTATTGTCGTAATGAACATCGTATCTTCCGTTCTGTCACGTTAGTTAAAATGTTTACTAAAAATTGGCAGTCTCCTTTCTTATATTTATAACACTTTCACATTAGAATTCATCCAATACAAGGCTCGAGAATTACTCTAGGTAGAGAATTATTATTAAAATAATGAGGCATGTCAAACGAATGCAAAGTGAGAGGAAATGAAGATTACGAGAATACGGATGATAAATGACTGATTTTTTTCATTTCTGTAATAAATTTTAGAATTGCCTTCTGTAATATCTCTTGCATTGTTTTCTATATTAAAATAGTTATTTGATGAACTTGATAACAATTAAACCACAGCAATTCACTCTTTCTACTGATGAATCTATAAAAAAGCATTTAATTTGGAAAACACCGTTTTCTTTTCTTTTTTTCAAGTATTCACAAGACTGCTTTTTTTTACATAGGTGGATCTACATGTAAATGTTTTGATGACGACACAAGCGGCCATTGGACAGGTGCAAGTTGCAATGAATGCCAGCTTGGATGGAAGCTTCCTTCCTGCACAGAATGTGCCAAAGGTGAGTATTTACAATGTGAGATGACATATTGTTGTCTACATTACACAAAAATTAAAATAACTTTGACATCTCATTTTAATAAATATATTTTACCAAAATTACACAAAAATATCTTGAAGTACTAAAGAGTAAATTTATTCCATAAAATTTCCATTAGCTTCAACCACGGCTTTCAGATGACTTCGAAATCTTCTGCAACTCTTCTGAAGGGTCTCATTGTTTGAGTTGGTGAATGCCGCCATAATTCTTGCCTTCAGTTCATCTTTGGTCTTTACAGGGAGCTTTGTTGATCTCTCACTCACCTGCACTCCACACATAATAATCAAGAGAGTTGCAGTCTGGGGAGTTAGGTGGCCGGATGTAGGGGGTGATGTGACATAACTGGGTTTTCCCGCTTGTGTGAAGGTGAGTAGTTGCCAGACATAATGTCTACCAGCAGCCACCCTCTTGGCCCAGGGCAGCACTACCTCTTTAAGGCAATTGATATAGACTTCCCTGTTGGATCTGAAGTCCTTTGGGAAAATGAATGAAGACATAACGTTGCTATGACTAGCGATCACTCCAAACACCATGATCTTGACTGGATATATCAACCAATTCTTTCCGCATCCTCTGTAATTACCCTCAGGTTGACACCCAAACACCCTGAAATGTTCATAATGGGGCTTTCGGCACGAATGCCAAGGAGTACAGCATGCCGTTTCCAAATTTCTGGCGGAGTGGAATCATGGTGCTCTCTTTCTCTCAGGTGATTCCCAACTGACCCTCCTATACTCTGTAGTCGACAAACTAAAAAAAAAAACGCACATGCGCAAAATTAAAAATATAAAATGGCGACAATTTACCCATTGCACCATGTATATCGTTTCGTTAAAACACATTTTTATATTATTATTCACTCACTAGAATACCTAAGAGCCACTCAAGATAAATCAACTTCATTTAAGAATTCTCTAAGTGTGTACACGGAAGGAGTAAGAGACACATTAACAATTAATCCTGAACTTGAAGTGGTTAAGAATGGTTTATTCATCTATATTATGAGAGAAGTGCTGATTCATTGTTCGTCACACACTGCGTGAGACTTTGCATGAGCGTATCTAATGTAAATATAGTATGTCTGTTAAAGCGTGAGTCATTAATAAGAAAACGCACACCGTCCCGAGCGCACTGTCCCTCTTCAGACACTCAGTGCCAAGACTTTAGACGTTTTCAAAACAGTGACCAAAATACATTGTGTTTATATTGACAGATAGTAACTCTCCACGGGTACAATTTGCATCTTCCAATGTATAAAACGCATTTTTTATTCCATGTTTTGCATGTTGCTAGCGCTCTGTGTCCATTTCAGCCTAATGGCTGCGGATTAAATAATATAAAGTTAAGTCATTTCACCAAGCGAAAGGTTTTGTTTTTTTATATATATAATAATAATAAAGAGCTCAACGCAACGTATTGGCCACTTTTATTGTCGCCAACAGGAAAATGTTGCCGACTACATGTCAGTGTCGGAGAGGATACGTGAGAGAAATTCATTATTTCAACCTTTTTTCTTTCATACAATCTGCTCAATGAATGTCAGTGAATAAATTATGGAGGGAGGAACTCATTCCTTTACCAGGAAATCTCGCTGATTGCTGATTCATGGTTCAATGGAAAGTCCTCGTCATATGCTGCTTTTTTTTTCTTTTTTTGCTGAACTTGCGACCTTCAAATGACCCTCTGAAATATAAAGTATTTCAGAAATACAATATATTCCAAAAACCCAACAACCTACGTGTCTGTTTTTGCCATTGTTAAATTTTATTTTACACAATACAAAACTGACTTGCTAGCCATCACTCTACGGCAGGTACCCTTCCTTATATATATATATATATATATATATATATAGTACGTATTACCACCATCAACATATTTTAAGTAAAATCTACTTGGATGGGTGGGTAATGTAGTGTATCGTATCAGAGTTCGAATTTAATGTTAGTCACTTGAGTTCACTTTCGAACAAATGTCTTTGAGAAAGTCCTGGATTTGTCTCTTCTGACATAGCAAGGTAAAATTGAAGGAAAATTCTAAATAACAGGGCAACGAGGAACCACTCAACTATATTTCCCAAGAAGTCATGGACATTCAGATAACAAAAATGAATCGTGATTGACTCCGTCCGTAAGTGAAATCGTATTGTAGAATACATCTAAGTAACTAAGCTGTGCACATTTTCTAATTGGTGGAAGATGATGTTCCATGTGTAGAAGATCAACTAGTATTAAAAATAAAACATCAAATCCCTGGCTTTTTTTTACGCGATCTCGAACACCAGTCACGTACGCCATCAGAAATGCCACCCCCTCTTAAACATCGGACTGGTCCTTAATTTGTACTAGCTTCTCAGTCAATCATACGAGGTCTGTTTGAAAAGTAACGGATTTGGTGTCGAAAACAATTTATTTCAATCCTAAACAGCAAGCTACATGAATTCTCTTTCAAAATTACCCCCACCCACCTCGTGTCTAATGGACTTTTCCACCCTTCTCTGTCACAATCTTGACGGCCACCACGCCTTCAAAACGAGTCCCCTTGAGCTTGAGGAAAAGAAAAAAGTCACACGGCGCAAGATCAGGTGAATATGGAAGTTGTTCCAGTACGGCAAATTTCTTCTCGACCAGAAACAGCCGGTTGCTCAGGGCGTTGTGAGCAGCTGCAATGTCGTGATGGAACAGCCACAATTTGTCCTGCAACAACACTCGTCTCTTCTCGCGCACTGAGCGAAGCAAACTAAGATTACAGTTATATACAAGATATCATGTTAGATGATAACACAGTCCGCCTATCCCTCTTTCGTCCAGTCCTGTTAGACAAACCTCCTATTTTTAATTTAAGTAATGAAAATATGCTTAAATCTGTTTGCTTTCAGTTATATATTTTAACATCAACATCCGTGTCGGTTTTCTCGCAAAAAAAAAATGAAATTACAAAGTCTTCGTTTTAAAATTATTCTATTTCATCAAAACCCAGTGATATATACGGCTATTATCTAATGTAATATATAAATGTGGTAATATATTTTAATATCAATAAGTATAAAATATCGTGAAGATATTGATCGCTATATCGGGTACAATATTAAGTATACTAGTTTTTATCTTTTATAAATTCGCATAAGGCTTAATCTTGTCTGTGTGCATCCACCTTATAAAAGAACAAAACAGCCCGTCTTAACAACGATTTATTAAGAGTAGCTTAAATGTGACACAAGGCCGAAACTATAGTGCCACAAGTGAGGATCGAACTCGCTACTCAGTTGTAACTGAATAAGCAAAACAATCTTGCTAACAATTACACTACGTCGAAGTGCCTACAGCCCGCATTAATAGTGATTTATTAAGCATAGGTTAAGTGCGACACAAGACTGAAACCAGGGAGCACTAAATCAGGATCGAACCCACTACTTGGTCGTAATTGATCTAGCGAGACGTCGAATAATGTATTTTTCAGTATGCTCACATCACTACTAAATGTGATACTAGGTCAGTTTAAAGTGAGTTTTACGGCATTAACGTAGAAAAAAAAATGTTGAAAAATTGTAAGCATAGTTTAGATGTGGCACAAGGCTGAAAGCAAGGAGCAGCCAATGAGGATCGGGTCACATTTGCTCTACATAGACATCTTATAACTTTTTGGAATCAGGATGATCCTGGGATTGAGAATTTGTCCTTCATCTGGTACTTGAACAGCCAACATTGGGATTTACGTATGGATGAGGAGAGAACATTTATATATTCAAATTTTAAAATAACTTAGTGGTTTTAAAAGTTTTAATTTATATTGGGTTTAAAGTAACACAAAACTTTGTGAATTTTTAAAAAATATTTTAAATTGAGTTTAAAATTTCTCCAAAATTTTGTGAATCAATTTTATTTCTTCAAAATGCCAAAATTAAATTGAGAGGTTTTGCTCTACATAGATATCTTATACCTTTTTGGAATCAGGAGTTTGTGATTTGAAGAACTCAATTTTGGGCCTGAATCGGGCGGAATGAGACTTATAGACCTAATCAGAGTTAAAGTGAGGTTTTGAAGTTCCATGTTGTGAATTGAGGAATGCAAAGTTATTTCTTCAGAATTATTATTGCTGTTTTCCAGATGTCCCTTTAGGTTTTGGCCTGAGCCCAATTAGCACTCCGCAAGAACTAACATGAAAGTCCGCACGGAATGCGGTTTTAAGCTTGTTACTAACAAATGGCGTTTGCAACATTACCGTAATATTTAATGTGCATGAAAATCTTAAAAGAATGTTTTAATAAATATTTCTTCTATATCAATAACTTTTAATTCAAATTTAAAAAATTGACTTATATAAACAATGTTTGTTTTAATATAATTTTATTTTTAAACTAGCAGGATAACCCGTCTTCGTCCGGGTGTTTCATTACTGGGAATTTTTGCCGTTCAATTTGAGCAGTTTAAGTTTAAAGTCATCCCAGCCGAAAATCAATATTAGTAACAACATTTGGGTGGAACTGATGTACATCACCAAATGGGGGGGGGCACCAATTTGAATAGGTGGGAGGTCCTAAAAAGGGAACTGTATAATGATAAATCATATTATTGTAATAATTTAAATTATTTATTTTTATTAAAGTTTTTATGAAAGATATATATCCAAAAACAGATAGTAAATAGTAAAACATTGCTGAGAGTTATAATTGACTGGAAGTAGTGGAGAGCCATTGTTGCGAACAATTTGAACTCAAAACTGGCACTGAAGAATTATCTATCAAACAAAAAAAGTTCATTGAAATCGGATGAAAACTGTGGAAATGCATAAACAACATGCGATCACACACACATACATACACACACACATTTTGAGAATTATAGATATAGATTCGTATTTGTTTAAAAAGAATTATGAAAATTTAATCATAAATTAGAAAAAAACAGCGTTAATAAGAAGCATTTTTGTCATTTGCTATTTCACTTTAATGCAAATTAGTCGAATAAAAGAGAAAAAAAATAATGAAATTATCTCTATAAATCAAAATAATGTTTAAGTAGGTATTCTTAAAAATGTACGAAAAATAATAAATTTGAATTAATTTTTATAAACATTAGAAAATTATTAAAATGTTTCACACATGGTCAGCTCTGTGTAGCTTTGTCCTGTGTAGGAAATTCAAGAGGACTTGTCATAATGACAAAAAGAAATTTAGAAAATAGACGTCTTACTAAAAGTGCTTATAGAGAAATTTTAGAGAGTAAGAAAACTTTTATTACAATTTCAATTTTCTCGGTTCGTCGAGCAGATATTCGGATTAGATTATAAACATGAAAATTTATTCTGTTTGCTCTAACAGTTGCTGGCATCTTATGAAAATAATCAATTAATTACCAAAATTGTTACTGAAAGAAAACCATCGTTGAAATATAATGCTTTTTCTCCAGAAAATGATTACAGGAATTTCATGCTTGTATAAAAGTTTATTAGTCGAAGTTTCTATCGGAATGGTCAATGTGGTTACGGCCGATACACAATGAACATATTGCGGTCTAAAGTCACGTGTAACAACACCAGAAATACCGCTCTCGCCCTCGATTTTATAAGAATCCGTTCTATCGATGGTGCAGTAGAGAATCATACCACGTGACAAAGAGAAAGAAGCGTTGTGTTTGTTGTTAAAAAAGTTCTAAGCACGGAGCCTCTAGAAGGAAATATGAGCAAAGTCGACAACCTAAATGTCAGAAGTCTCCACTTTGTTGCAAGATACTTTAAAGGAACTGTCGCCATTCGCCTACCCACTTTTATCGACCATCTTATGTAGAAGGACATAGCTGAAAATTTAACGGACATATATATATATATATATATATATATATATATATTTCATTGAATACTACAGACAAGGTGCTTTGATTTAAGAAATTATTAGGTCACATGAGAAGTTGTATAAAAAACTAAATCAAAGCACCTTGTCTTCTGTACTCAATGAAATGTGCATAAAGGAAGGATTGCTGCCTAAATACGCAAACAGCATAATTGCATATTAGGATTTTTGTTTGTTTTTTCCGTATATTTTTCTTCATACTGTCGGATCTATATCCATATATTTGCTTACATATATATATATGTGTGTGTATTTGTATGTAAAGCCACCCATTCACGAATATGTATACAGACGTTTTATTTAAACTCAAACGTCAGAAATGAATATTAATTCCACTAAACACTTTTCTTTGTTTAACAAATTTTAAATTATATCTACTTTATTGATTTTATACCATAGTTGCTTTTAACCATATATACAAATTGTCGTCGTTATTAGTATAATGTTAATCTCTGTATGAGTTGGTTTAATTTATTTGAAAATGTTGAAATTTACTACTGAATTTTGTTAGGGGATTTGTCTGTAATCTAAACAGGCATATTAACTTTCGTCTCCCTTCAATATCCTCAGCCAAGTCGTCAAGGAGTATTTTTCTTTCGGTTGCTTACTCATTCTCTCACTGAGTGTCTTGTGCCAGACTTACTGAAATTTCTAAATCCTTCACAAATAAAAAAAGGAAAATAACACTAATTAGCTATAATTCTTGTCCCTTATACGAATATCGATTATTCTCGGAGTTACTTTGTCTTATATTTTAAAATTTTCATTAAAAATAAATTTTATTTTAACATTACCATGCTATTATGCTTGTCGCCTGATAGGATGCAGAACAAGTCTTGGGGAGTTGATCCAAGTATTAATATTGTTTTCCATTTGTTAACGGATCTTTTCTACAAGAGCCGGAAAATTTATTTAATTTTTGTCTTTGGTGCTTTCGTAATTTGATGACTGCCAAAAAAAAAAAAAATCAAATGAACTTTAGTTCCTCATGTTCAACCCGTATCGCGTTTAATATCTTCAAATGATGACCTTAAAATCGTTGAGGTTGTTGCAAGAAAAGGGAGTGCTCCGAGTTTTCGTACTCTTATTTTTATAGATTTGCTTATCTAACTTCCCCTCTGCGCTGAGAAGGAAATGAAAATTATGTTGTTTCTCTCGACAGAAGTCTGATTAATATCTTCTACCCAAAGCAGCGCAGAATTTTCCGTGTATTTTTTTTCTTCTGTTTAGCGCATTTTAAAAGATACACTATCCAACAAAATAGCTCATATTTCGACGAAAGTTCGTTCACTGCGTTGTGCTAGATAATTTGTCCTCTGCTGAATCTATCTTGTGATCCCTGGAAATTGCAGGGCCGATAAGGCAATGAACGAATCTCTCTCGATGAACATAGCGAATTCCAAAATACCCTTTACAAATTTGAAAGCTACAATTAACTCTTACATCTTCAACCAATGGCAAAAATCATGAAATACACAAGCAACAAACTATATCAAATAAAAACCAATTCTGAGGATACAACATCACAGTACCTGACGCTGAAGAAAAGATTATGACACACTTTGCAAGAATCAAAATTGAACACGCCCACATAGCCCATTCCTTCATTCTAAAAAATGAAAACCCTTCAAAATGTCCAAGCTCCTAAGAAGTACTCACTGTCAAACATTTTGTAATTAACTGCAAAAAAAAAATGAAAATAAAAACTGGCACCTATAGAAAAATATTTCTACAATGTACCCAACCTTAGGGCCCTGTTTGAGAAAGCCATTCTAGAATTCTTAAAAGTAACAAAACTTTGCCCCAAAATATAAAAAGGAAACTGAATAAATTCTTGGCTACAAGATGCAACTAAAACTGAAGTACATCCCCATCCTTATATAATAATGACTTATAAAAGAATTTGTCTGCAAAATAAACACAAAATAAAGAGAACTTAAAACTAGACAATTAGTGGACACCCATGTTTGAGTAAACGCCCTGTTTTTTTATTTTTTTAAACAGTGTGAATTATATCTACTGGCCTGCACATTGAAGAGAAGTAATAAAGAAAATGTGCTCTAGAATAAGGTTCAAACTCGCATTCCCCAGTGAGCATATTTTCATAAGTCTTTGAAACGCATTGGTCAATAAATGTAATTTACACTTTTTTCTTTTTTTTTCTTTGGTGAATCTCCTCAAACTACTGAGTATATTTAACTCAATAAGTTGTCAAAAACACATCCTACTGTGTTGGATCCCTAGCCATATTGGGATCCCTGGAAATTGCAGGGCTGATAAGGCAATCAAGGAATCCCTCTTAATGAACATAGCGAATTTCAAAATCCCTTTTACAGATTTGAAAGCTACAATTAACTCTTACATCCTCAACCAATAGCAAAAATCATGGAATACTGACACAGATAACAAACTATATAAAATAAAACCCATTCTAACTGTACAACATCACAGTACCAGACACTCAAGAAAAGATGTCACACTATTTATATTCTTCGGATTATCATCCTCATCTTTGTTGCCATGTTTATCACAACGTTTCGGTCGTTGTACGCTCCGGCCTTCTTCAGATGGTTGGAATGTCGAACTGAACCCTTTATTTCGCTCGCATCTCAGAAATATAGACAGATACTGAAAGATGTCACACTTACAAAGAGCAAAATCGGGCCCACTCACATAACACACTTCTTCCTCCCCAAAATTTAAGACCCTCCAAAATGCCCAAACTACCAAGAAGTACACACAGTGAAGAATTTTTTTTAATTAACTGCAAAAAAAAAAATGGCACCTATACGAAAATACTTCAACGATGTACCCAACCTTAGGCTCCTCTTTGAGAGTGTCGAACACAAAGCCATTGTAGAATTCTTAAAAGTAACAAATAATATGAAAATTAACCGAATAAACACCCGGCTACACAATACAACTAAAACCGAATTACATCCCCCGCTCCTATATAATAACGACTTATAAAAATAATTTGTCTGCAAAATAAACACAAAATAAAAACAAATTTTAAAACTGCCCAATTCCGTGTCAAATGACCCGTGTGGCTTATGTGCCTGTAAAATCTAAATTTCCTAAATCTATGTTACATATTTATAATTCTACCATTCGTTTATGCTTTGAATAATACTGCCATATATGCCCCGGTGCTTCTGCTTTATATTTAGAGATTCTTGATAAACTCCAAAGAAGAATCAGCAATATTGTCAGCCTTTGACCTGGCTACAATCACTTTACCACCGCCGTAATGTAGCTTCCCAGTGCCTTTTCTATAAATACTTTTATGGTAACTCTTCAGATGAACTCTTCATTATGGTAACAAGAGTTTATGAATTTAAGTGTTGTACTAGACTGGCAACAAGGTTTTATCAATTTACATTTGAAATTGCTAGATGTAACCGAAAATTGTGGAACTCTCTTCTGGCTCCGTGCTTTCCAGCCAACTCTGTTCTTCAAAATCTCAATGCAATGTCAATCGTTATCTACTTTCTTCTTGATTATTCTTATATTGTTTTCGTTCCTTAATAACGTTTTTCTTCTTCTACGGTCTTGGTGGCTTTAATGCTTTGCATGGGGTGAAATGATTAAAAAAAATGTTTCCGACTTCAGATGTAACTACTCATTAACTTAGATCCTCGTCTTAATTTGTTGTAAACGAAGACCTGTTCATTTAAATTCTTATCAAATCATTTTATTCTATTCTCATTTCTTCCTCAGATTTTGTTGGACCCGGTGATTGTGCTATACAATGCATACATGCCCAGGGTCAATTTAAAGACAACAATGATGGTGAAGGTGGAACTCAACCGGTACTTCCTCACTTCCGGTGCTTAACAACCGATAAAGGAAACTTGGTGAGAGCTTGGTTCGGCTATGAAAACTTCAACTCGCACAATATCTACATCCCTGTCGGTAATGAGAACAACATCAAAGCGACCGTACCTGTCGACACACGCCATATAACATCGAAATTCTCACCTGGTTCAAAGAAATATGCATTTTATATTGGGTAAATTTGACCTGCATTTTTTATTTCAGATTTTTTGCTTGAGTGCTCTGTCAGCGTCCTTCTCAATCTTATTCATTGTTAGCTAGAACTGCACGCGAGCCATTGTACTACATCGCGTGTATTTTTTATACTAATGTTCAACCAATTCAAGACTCAAGAGCCAATCAATGCAGAAGATTATTATTTGATGTTGTATGAGGGTAAGGAAAATGAAGTAAGGTTCATGAGGTTATATAACCCTAGACTTGACGAGATCAAGATTGTAGTGACTGGGAAAACATTCTTGGGTTATAAATGACAGCTCTCTCCCTTTCATTGAGATAGTTACGATGCTCACACGACGGCCGGTGAATGACGTTAGGAGATAGATTGACGAGAACAGTTGTCATTGTAGAGCCTGGAGACGAAGGACGTTCTTATGCCCCAGCGGTAGGTCTTACAGGGAAAAGCACATGTCCTAACCCAGTTCTTAGAAAAACTGCCGTAACTTCTGATTTCCGTTTGGGAAATATAACAAGTAAGGTTCCCCTTTCTTATACAATTTTTTGAGGCGTATGTTATAATTTCTTTGCGTGGGACACACACACACACACACATATATATATATATATATATATATATATATATAATTTTGTGTACGACGTAGCATTATAAACCTCTCTGTGAACTAAGCATGTGTGTTATTCTTTTTCCATTCAGCTCTTCCGGCCTGTGCGTGAAATATCGGTGTTGTTATATCATGGATATATCAATGCCCATAACGAAAGAAACGTATTAAGGAAAATAAATATTTCTTCCCCAAACTCTCGTTACATCCTGCTGGGAGTCTGTTTCACCAATGGGAAGGCTTGGGAAGAAGCTGTCCGGGTGAAACTTCTTCCTTACTAATGGAATATAAAGGGAATGAGGATGATTCATCCTTGTGTACATGGCATGGCAAGTCCCAGCTGCAAAGGTCGGGGCTGGAGGAACCAAGGAATGTAGATAATCAAAACCTTTGCCATGGAAATAGCGATAGGGCAGTAATAACCTTGCGACGTCTCGCCTGTGGAAAAAGGGGTTGTAGGTTGGGAAATAATCCATCCCCACGTAGACGCTATTGAACTCAAAACAGGCAAGAGATGACTGTTCAGCTTTAGCCCAGACATGACTGCAATAATCCATTTTTAATCTGACCTGTCTCTTGCAAAGATAGAGTATAGCGGGGGAAAGAGGTACTTACTGGAGGGGTACAACGAACCGACCATTTCAGTGCATCTTTAGTAATTTATTTTGATTCGGTCAGGCTAACTCGGACATTCACGAGTCTATCGTGCCAGCAATTACTCTCCTGCATGGAGGAAGCTGGTATCCGACAGTGTGTGGGGCACCCATTTGCTTAATTTGTACGACTTTCCTGCGCGATGCTGGGGAAATCTGATTGTTTCATTAGAAACCTGGAAGCGATCGGCAAGCTCACCACAGGTTTGGCTGTTGTCCTCCTCCATGACCGTCTTTACGGCATCATCAACCAGGATGACTGTCCGGCAACTTCGGGGTTCATTACAAAAAAGACAAACTTGTGTCTTAGTTATTCTCAAAGATTTGTAGGTGTAACATTCGCTCTCAAAAATAGGAATTATTCTTACAGTTCAAGTTATTTACATTATTCGGACTATTATCCTCATTTTCATTGCCATATTCACAACGTTTCGGTCATTATACGCTCCGGCCTTCTTCAGGTCATTGGAATTTCGAATCGAGCTCTTTATTTCGTCCACCGGGGTAGATTGTTGCACATGTCATGTCTCTTCCGGATGTTTCCGTTATTTCCCTTTAACTCAACTAGTTTTTTGGTTCACTACTGCTGTGGCCTGGTATTGAACTCACAACTTTTTGGGTCTACTCACTGGATCTAACCAACTAAGGCCAGTGGATAAAGGCGTTGATTAGATCCAGCGACTAGACCCAAAGAGTTATGAGTTCAATACCAATGACCTGAAGAAAACCGGAGCATACAACGGCCGAAACGTTATGAATATGGTAATGAAGACGACGATGACACTCCTAATAATATAAATAATTATAATACCTCATATTAGAAATATAAACAAATCCAAATTATGTTTTGGTTTTAATTAACCAACTGTTGTATTCTTAAAGAGGTTACAAACAGACAAAGGTGGTACTCGAGTGAAGGAACAACATCACGCGCGTAGATGAAAGAAGAGAGGTTTATTGTAAAAAAAGAGTACACTACTGAAAGACAGGGAATCGGGTGGCAGGCTAATAATTCCCAAAGCAAGCCCCCAGGTATATGCTGTGCTCATTATACAGCTACTGATATTGTCAGTCCACATAGGCGATAGGGAGTGTGAGACATTCCATTACAACACCAACAAAATGTTGATAATTCGTAAATAAATCAATCCTTTTTTACCTAATAGTAAAGACGAAGGCGTGTTTAGGCTTTTTAACCTTAGAAAATATTAAAAAGGGAATAGTTGACACGACCTGGACCTTTCAAACTATTTGTATTATGAACCTGAGGATGATATGAAATATATCAACCAAAACGAGATGATAACGGCAAAAGAAATGAAATCAACCTCCTTAAAATGAATATATTCTACCTGGAATCGTTTGCAAAAAAAATTTTTTTTAAAAAAATACGGACATAAGGTGATTTCATGATGCATTTTTAAATCTCAAGTCTTCTTCGTTTTATTTTTTGAAAACTTATCTCCTTAAAATAAGGAACTGCAGGTGATGTAATGGAAAACGGATTGGAAGAAGAAAGCGGCATTTCAATTTCGTTATATACAATTTCACGCAACTATCGTTGGAAATGGTATAAATCCAGCTGTGTGTAGTATAAGATTGGGCTTGTCGGCTTTGGCTAACATTCAGTCTAGGACAACTCTCAATTGAAAGCCGTACGTAACCCTGACGTAATGCATACTGTGCCCCCATTGACGAGTTAATTTCATAATGATATGATTATTATATGTGCACGTGACCGAGTGGTTAGTTCGCATTCTGGCCATGAGATCCGGGTTCGAATCTCACCATGGTCGATTACGTCAGACAGGAGACTTCCTGATGTTATCGGACTGGAGGCGTGCGATACCTTTGGAAAGTGCCTGAAAACCACGGTTTGAACCAAGCTTTGTAAACCGTCGATATTGTTGATAACGTTAGATAACACGCTCTTTCCTAAAAACTGTAGCTAAGGTTTGCTCGGCCTAGCTGCAGCATAAACCTCAAGTGGGCTCTTTGGGTGTTGAATAAGCACAAATGCGCCTGAGCAAGCGTCTGCAATAGGGATTGGCGAGCCGCTTATCCTCGAATACGAGTGGCCAGCTATACGATATGATTATTATTATTTGGAAAATAAACTTAATAAAATACAAAACAAATATGTATATAAAGTTAATAAAACAAGAAAATAGTAAAATACTAAGTATTTGCAATATTTTATTGGTGCGTGGCTACTTGCTTAGTTTAATTTGTATATCAAACGCTAAATTTTAAGGTTAAAATTAGTATTTAACAGAAAAATTAACTTTTTGCTTATTTTGCATATTAGCCAATTTAATCTATTTAATAGTCTTAAACTTCCTTATTCTTCACACAACTGATCATTTTTTTTATTTTTTCTATTTCTACAGATCTCTCCCAATAAATGGCACTATCAGCTGGTATCTAACATATTCTCCTTCCAACAAGGCTGTGAACAAATCGGTAAATCTACAAACAGCTTCTTATTGTCAAGATACACCAAAAGTAAGTAATTACATCAGCCAGCAAATATTTTGATCTTTTTCAGCATAGTCACTAATTTCAAGTCGTAATTTCATTGTTTATTGATTCGAAATATATTTAGTGAGATGAAGATGATTTTTTTTTTTCGATGATGTAGCGTAAAATCAAGAAACCAATATTTGAGGGAAAAAATTCTGGTAACTCTAAAAGCGTTTGCTCTTGTGTATCAAAAGAATTTTCGTTTTTTAGCATTCCGAGATGTCCCGTTGTTATGTCGATGGTATTCATAGTTGGTATGATAATGATTTTGAACAAAAAATATGAACATTCTCTACTAAGTGTTTTAAGATATAGAACTTAAGATAAACCTTTCCAAAACAGAAACTATGATCTGGAATTGGAATGAAAGTAGCGATAGCACATACCTTGAATCCACCATAAAAAATTAAGAATGTGGAATTAATAAATATTGAAGAATCGGAGAGCCGAGTTCGAACTCAAGTCGAATCCTTTACATTCACTTACGTGCTAATACACTTGGGAAAGGTATGAATCCTCTTCTTCTCCCCCCAGCTATGGGTAAATATCAGAAGAGACCGGGTTCTATAGCACTGGATGGCTACTGGTCTACAGCAGAAAGAAATGGCAACCTACTACGAGAAAAAATTCTGCCTAGTTTGCCACGTATCGAAAGATACATGATCGCCTAAGTGTGTATCACGCATGGCACATAACTGACTGAAACACTTTAAATACCTAGATGTATGGGTGTTAGACTGAAGGATAAAGCCTGGAGAATCGAGGACTGAGCCTTAACACCAAACTCAAAGTGTATGGAGCAGTCCTACCATGTTTGCTGTATGCGTGCGAGACGTGGACAGTCTACAGCCGGCATGCTAAACAGCTCGATGCATTCCATATTAGAGACCTCAGAACCCTCTCCCTGTTAAGTGGCAAGACAGAGTTATTGATACTGAAGTGCTCCAGCGTGCTGGGATGGAGGGCATCCGTGCCATCCTACTGCGCTATCAGGTCCGGTGGGCTGGCCACGTCCGCCGCATGGACGACTGTTGCCTCCCAAAGAGATTGCTCTATGGCGACCTATACACAGGCAATCGCTCACTTGGCAGACCCCAAAAAAACGTGTTACAAAGACAAGCTGAAGGATACTCTCAAGCATTATGGCATTCCTCATTCCACCTGAAAAGAGTCTGCTGAGGGCCGTGCCATCTGGCGCTCTCTTGTAATGTCCGGGGTGTCTGATTTTGAAAAGAAAAGAATCGAGGACAAAGAACAGAGACGCCAGAAAATGTAAGACCGAAAGAGCTCCGCCGCCCAGCATGGTCCAGTCTCTAGCATCCCATGTCACAACTGCAACAGACTTCTCAGGGCGAAGATCTGACTCGTTAGTCATCTACGCACCAACCAACCACCGCCGCCCAGTGATTCAAAGTCAAGTTCATCTCCGCATGCGTAGGACAGACATATATATATATATATATATATATATATATATATATATATATATATATATATATATATATATATATAGACGAGGAAAGGAATATAGAAAAAGCTGTGCTAGGGATATTTTTATCCAAAACTGGAAGTATCTAAGAAAGCGAAATATTAACATAAAACTCTAATCATGTTGCTAAATAACCTCACCAGATCAAAACTGTCAGATGGATGTCATGCACACCACCAACCTCATTTAGAAATGTCTGAACTGTCATTTGTATACACCCGCTTCTTCAGATAAATTATTAGAAATGGCTTCAATTAGATCTATTTTTCTCTGTTAGCTTGTATACCTCCTTGGGCTACTGTTTAAAATCCAACAGGCACCAACAGCTTTTATATGTGATCCTTATATATATATATATATATATATATATATATATAAGAGTGCCGTCGACGTTTGTTTAATTTTAAATAGTAAAGCACAATGCGGTATACGAGCTAATAGAGAAAAAATAAACAAACATTTACTCGGAGAGGGATGATTTAAAATACAACAGGCATCATTTGTTTCCTTCTCTATTAGATCGTATACGTCATTGTACTATATATATATAAATGTATGTATATATTACATTAAAAACGACTGACAAGGTACAGCGGTTTTTAATGAAACTTATACAAACGTAGTACCTTGTCATTTGTTTTTAATGAAACGTATATGAAAGAAGGATTGCTGCCGAAACACACACACACACACACATTGAATTCTCTTTTGATATATATGTAAGTAACAAAGTAATATAATAATAAGTAAAGAAAATCCTTAAAACTAAATTCGGTTATAATTTATTTGATGAATATATTTAAATATTCATTTCTTTAAACCGAAGTTTTTTGTTTTTTTTTTAGAAATGCAGAATTTTTTTTTTCTGTCTGAAAAGATGCATATTTAAATTTATTCATGAAATAAATTATAATCGTGAAGGATTTTTAAGGATTTTTTGGGGGTATATATATATATATATATATATATATATATATATACATACATAAATATTAGGAGATTAGCTGATTTCGCTAATTTGGTTTCAATCTTTCGGTATCTTCAGGCGATTTTGGTCAATTGATTACTTTTAAAAATAAAATTTTTTGAAAGCTATATTTTTTTAAAATAAATAATAAGTAAGCACACAACGTGACGAGAGGAAGCAAGAGTATTGGAAATGTATCGGTGGGGGATTAAATGAAATATACATTCTTTCTTTTCATCCCGCTTCATATGAACTCAAACGGAACTTTTTAGTATGCATACACCGGGTCATAATTTCCCATCTCCGATTCAGAAGGTGTTTTTGGTCTAGAAATGTAATTATAGCTAATAAAACTGGTCATTGGATCTGATTAGATAATTTAATTTATTGCCCCTTTTATTCAAAGTCCAACATATTTTGCTTACAGATTTGTTTGAACCTAACACTTGTCGTCGGCGAAACACGTCGTTAAAAATCTCTTCCATTTTGCCCCATTATCTCCCACTCCCCATACATTATCCCATACATGCGTGTGTGTGTGAGAGAGAGATTATTGTTTCTCATATTGTAAAAATACGTTGCTTATGCGCGATCATAAACAACCACGTTCAACGGTGTTTTCCTTTTTTTTAAAAAAAAAAATATATATTTATCGACATATCGATGCAGCTGAGTCTCTGTCTCTCATTGACTTTCCGATCGTTATAATTTTTTGCTTGTCTAGCTCAAGCTTTGTTCACATCTTGTAACCACAATTTCCAATTAAAAAAGAAAAAGAAAAATCTTTCTTCTGGAGTCGCTCTCTTTCTTTTTGCTCTCCCGTTCCAGCTTTTCCTCCTACTGAGTCTCGGTGCTATAACGAAAAAACAATCTCTGCTTTTTACACTTTTTTTTCAAATATAAAACGATAAAATTAGTGCATAACATTCATTAATTATATATATATATATATATATATATATATATATATATATATATATATATATATATATATATATATATATATATATATATATATGAATGAAGCCACGTATACTTTCTTAATATGTATATATAGAAAAAGTTTCAAATTGAAAATTATAATGTTTTATTTTATGAAAGTATATATATATATATATATATATATATATGTTAGTGTGTAAAACCAATCATTCCATAGCATTAATGACATCATATACGTGCTTTTAGCGTCTTCATTCAACAGCCGACAAGAAAGAGGCAGGTAGAAGTTGAAATATATTTTCAAAATAAAATTACACATTGAGAGATTGAAGAGTGATTTGGGTTTACTCACAGAATATAACTCCCACAGGGAACCCTGTATCCAACAACACTCCTTGAAAGACTAAGTGACACTTCTTTGTTTATTCCTCGTCTAGATGAAAAAGACACGGGTGTATCCGAAAATTCCAACTTTATTTTTTTTTCTTTTTGCTTCAATTTAGTCAAAAGGCTAATTTATATTAAATATAATCAATCTTATTGCCAATATTGTTATCATTTTTGTTTTTTCTGTTCCACAAATTTGATTAACTAGGCCACATATATATATGAGAGAGAGAGAGAGGGGAACTAGATAAATGTGCCTCCCATCCGGTTCACACTCCTCCCCTGAGTAGAAATTTATTCTTTTTTTTTTCCTGTTTAGAATTCGGTTTCAGGTTCCTTCCAAAATTCTTCTCATTTTCTTTCAGTCCTAGTAGCTCCTCCCCCTTGCGTCTCACCAGAATTATCACCATTCTTTGGGTGAATTAATATATATGTATTAGAGTGGTTAAGACGTTCGCCTTGGATCCATGAGACTCGGGTTGAAATCTCACCACGTAGGCAAGGTGTAGAATGTGTTTATTATATATATTTGAGGATACTGGTGCTTAAGATATAATTTTTTTTTTTTTATTAAGAAATATTTAAACAACAAGAGCCTTTTCTCAAAAACTAATTCGGTTTTTTACTAATTTGATTTACATTTTTCCCCCATGGTATTTACAATGTTGTGGATTCCAGCTTGACCGAATTTTAATTTTTCGTGGTTTTGAATTTCGACATCATTACCTTTCGATATTTGAATTTTACAGCATCTTGGAATTTTACTTTTCGGAATTTTATAATGTAGGAATTCTGATTATTTTAGATTTAGACATTCTGGATTATGGCTTTAGGAATTATGATGGCACCAAAATTCTAACTTGGATCATAGATTGTATTGTACTTGGATTATTGCATAACAATTTCTTCTCTAGTATTTCTTAAACTTTCTAATTCTTGTCCTTTTTTTTAATATCTTTATATCTATTTTATTTTCAGTTGGAGCGATACAACTCGTCAGCATCTGGCTACTGCCACTGTAATTATGGCTACTGGGGACCTGCCTGTCAATTTACATGCGCTGGTGGTTCCAGTAATCCTTGCTATGGAAACGGACAGTGTAACCCAAAAACGGGGGCGTGTCTGTGCAAAGAATCAGCCCAGAGTCAGACAAACTGCAAAACTTGCCATCCAGGCTGGATGGGAACAGATTGCTCAATAGCGTTCGCCCAGACACCAGTGAGCACTAACGGGACCTTCCTGGCTAAATCATTCCAAAGTGGCCATTTTATAACGCTCAACGGTGCGCATTTTAGTTACATGAGACCCGGCGAACACTTGCTGTTCCACACAAGCTCGATTAGCCTTTCTGTTCACATACTCCAAACTGTTTCGTCCAGCCATTCGCTGGCTGTCCACACACATTCGGTCGCAGTGAAAGTTGGGTCCAACGTGGTCAAGTTCGTAACAACGGGGTCAACAACCAGCCAGCTGTTTTGGAATGAAAAACTGCAGATCGGAAACCCGAATTTTGAGATCATAACCGGTGTACGCTGCGTTACGGTGTCACATAATCATTTTAGAATCGATCACACGAATATCAAAATCGATATCTTTGTTCGTAGGACTTCGATTGATGTGACGATACGCGTTAAGAGACAGTTCTGTACTCAAAGTACTGGACTCTTGAGCCGGTGTTCAAACACCGTGAATTCTGATTTTGTGACCAGAGATGGCACTGTACTATATCCGAACACGACTCTCAGCCAGGCCTCTATTCACGAAACGTTCGGTGTCTCATGGATGGTCTCGAAATCAGATTCTCTATTCCGGTTCGACCATCATTCAACGATTGCCGGTTCCTGTCTCAGATTCAACGATTCAAGTATCGTTAGTGATCCGCTGTTCACGTTTGCCAAATCGGACATAACCATCGAACTCAAATTTAAAGCAAACAGACTACATTCAGGATGCGGGGTTTTATGGTCATATCGATCTAATGATTCTATAAGCCTTTTAGTATGTGAAAATCATCTCAGTATTCATTTTGAAGGCGCTGTCCATCACCTTAAATCGCTGGCTATAACAACTGACGTCTGGTACCACCTTACCGTTGTTTGGTCCAGACAAACGACAATTTTACAAGTTTTCCTGATAACCGATAAATATTCTCGTGATCAAATGATAAAACTTGGTCAAACGAAAAATTTTCCATTTCAACCAGGCGGAACCATAAGAATAGGTCAGTGGAATCCGGTTCTACATAGACACATATCAGTTGAGCTTTCTTGGAGATTCTTCGGTGAAATTGACGATGTTAGAATTTGGAAACGACGCTTAACTATAGCGGAAATGCAAAGAATGGCGTTTGTATACGTCCCGATAGGATCCTCGGGTCTAGTGAACCATTGGTTATTTAACGAAGGACATGGATCTGTTGTTGTTGATATCGTATCTGGCATCAAAATGAGAATGATTATAAAACCCTGGACAAATCCCAAGTGGATTTTATCAAGTGTCTTCGTTGCTTACCCGCCCCTGCGTATTTACAACATCTACAAAATCATCGGCAAATCGCAATACCCCCACTATCAAAGTTTTTGCCAAAAAGTTGTCTTGTCAACTGAATTTAACAATACCTGTTCAAACCTGGGTTCATCAGTCTTTACTATATTTTACAAGCAATGCATCTTCAACGCAGCAGCCTACGTTTCAGTTGATACAACGATGGAAGTCGTATTAGCGTTTGCTTCTTACTGTCGCCGAGTGTTTCAAGTTACAGTCGAACCGGAACAGAAACTCTGTAACATGTTTCCAACAAGACGTTTTCCAAACTGGGTCGGCGACCACTGTAACATTCCCTGCATCTCCGGGCATTTATCTACAAACAGACAACTCTGCAGTTGCTTGGATGGATTCTGGGGTCCTTCTTGTAAACATCTTTGCCCTTTTGCCCACAACAGACCTTGCGGCTTTGGCACTTGTTCATCAAACACTGGGTTCTGCAGTTGCGACACGAATTTCATCCAAGGTTCGGACTGCAGCAAATGTTCCCCAGGCTGGCACGGGACCGATTGTATTTCAGCTCGTGTAAACTCTAGTATCATTTCGTCGATTGCTGTCTGTTCGATCTATAGTTATTCTCATTTGATTATGTTTGATGGTCAATCATTGAATTTGAACAAAGCTGGAGAATTTATTCTTACTAAATCATTCGAGATGTCTGCTTATGTCAGATCTGTTCCCTGCGGGAGAAAAGGTCAGACATGCGTCACAGGTTTGTGGGTAGCGACTAAACAGCATGGAAACATAACAATACACGCACCAACCTCCAGAAATTCACCTTTGACAATATGGCACAACAGCAAGAACATCAACTTTGATATCATCTACAATGTCAGCTCAACAGTGTCGATCGTCTGGGATTCGAAAGACTCTCTTCTACTGAACATTAGCAAACAACAAGTGAAGATTCAAAATTCTGGCGAATTTCTTGAACTCACCCTGACCTCTGAGAAGTCAAATTGCAATTCTTTGACACATGGTCTATGTGGAAATTGTGATGGGAATCCAAACAATGATTTCAGGATTTCCGAAACCAAGGTTATTAAATACGAAAATATTTCGGCTGTGAATATCAAAGCTCACCTGTCGTCCTGTAGCATCAGCCACTTTAAGTCGACTGGATTTGTTTACGTTATAGGCTCGTGGCAAGAACCGAGATTTACAGGCAATGGGGGACACTGCCTCCACTTCAATAACTCAGGCTGTGAATCCTCTACCATTCACGAGGCTTTCAAGGGAGAACACGTGACAATAGAACTGAAATTCAGATCCGCTTCTACAGTTGGAGTCTTACTCGGACTTCATTCTAAATCTAGATTTTTGCTTTATCTAAACGGAACCATCTGGATCGCTGTCGATGGCCAGTATCATGATACTCAAATCATCGTAAGTGTACAAATTTGGAGCCATATTAGTTTGGTATATAGCAGAACTCACAAAAGACTCGTAATTTACCATATTCCTGGTGGTTCTTTAACTTCTGTATCTGTGGTCAGTATAATCCTGTCGAAAAATGTATTCCTGCCTGGAGACACCATTCGATTTGGCTCCACCGTCGGAACGGTTTCTCCTCCGTTCCTTGGTGAAATAGATGAAGTCCGTGTCTGGAAGAAAACATTCGGAATCTTTGGCATTATCCAAAATTCTAGACTAGAAATTGATGCTTCCTTTACAGGTATTCATCATCACTGGTCTTTTTCCCGTGGTAGCAAGTTTATAGCAACCGATACAATCGGCGGCAATGAAATTCGTCTTCCTCACACCGGCATCAGTTGGTGGCTGTCCGGCCTACACCTTCAGGTCAAAAAAAGTGTGGCTGTCTCTGTCGAAATAAAAATTAACGATCCTGAATGGATAAAAGCAGCAAAGATATGCGACGGCTACTTCGCCCAAAATCGGTTAGTTAACGCCTGTTCGAGTCTTGGAGATTCTGTCAGGAAATTCTATGTCGAAACGTGTAAAACTGACATCTACAAAAGTTCAGATGATAGCATGTACATCAGTTCTCTGGCTGCGTATTCGGAGCTATGTCTGAAACTCATCGATCCTGTCGAATCACCGTTGTTGGATCTCTGCCAAAAGAAAGGAACTAAACATTATAGACGACTCTGTTTGAAATGCAAATTCGGCGAACTTAATGAGAATGATGACTGTGAGTGTCTGCCAGGTTACTGGGGGTTTGATTGCTCGCAGGTGTGTCCTGGAGGTGTAAACAATATCTGTAATGGTGTTGGACAGTGTAATGTGACCAGTGGCCACTGCCATTGTCTACCCACCTGGAACAATGACGACAACTGCCAAACATGTAAAGACGGGTGGTCGGGCGAAAATTGCAATATTGGCTATCCCATAGCCAAAAACGGGTCGTTTCTGGCTGAACGTAGCTACTGCAGTATATTTGGTTCGAGTCATGTACTGACGTTTCAAGGTGCGAAATACACATTCACACAAGTCGGAGAATTCTACCTGGTGCGAGGTAAAAACACTTACAACGAAAAAGAGTTGATTGTTCAGGTAAGAACTGCCGATTGTTTCTACGGTTCCACGTGCATTGTATCCATGGCTCTCAAGTACGGAGAAGACGTTATCGTGATCAGAACGACTTACGACAAGGCGGGAGCCGATTTGATCTGGGTGAATGGCGAGAGGCAACTTGAGATGGATGTGGTTGAAAAGGAAACCTTCGCATTTGAAAAACTATCAAAACAGAAATATATAATCGAAGAAGCCAGACACAAGTTCCGTGTTATTATAAGAACGTATAGCGCTTACTTAACTCTAGCGATAGAGACGAGTCGCTTCTTTTGCGCTGATATATTGAACGTTTGTGGACAATGTGCTAACAGTTTGCAAAATGTCGTCACCGAAAGCAAAGACTGGTTAGTACCATCGGCATCATCTTTATTTGAAGTAATATCCCAAGATCACGAATATCTAGAAAGTCGGAACACAACGGGAGCCGGAAGATGTCTTTTCTTCAGAGAAACACAAATAACCAGTATGATTGTAGGTACTGTTATTGATTCTAATACAGACCTAACCTTAGAGTTCTACGTCAATCCGTCAACAGATGGAATATTTTTTACCTACAGCCAGAAAAGCGTTTTTAGCATGTTTACAAAGACTGACATATTGATGATTCAGGTAGGTCCACAAATAATCTCTACAAAACTTGCTGTTAAAATATCAGTGTGGCAGCGTGTTGTGATTTCCTGGAACAAACGATCCTCCAACTTGGAAGTTTATATCTCAACAGGAAAAGATTCCATTCAAACAGTGTCCATTCATTTATCTTCAGTTGGAAGCGCTTTTGAACCCAGCGGCATTTTAACACTAGGAGGTTGGCTCAGACCGTTTAACGAAAACATCTCAATTCCCACCCAGGCTAAATTCACAGGCCAGATTGACCAATTCGTCATATGGCACCGGTCATTTATTTATGATGAGATCCGAAATTCTTGGGGATCTCAAATTGATCCCACTGCAGCTGACTTGGCAGCTCTCTGGAAATTCGATGAAGGTAAAGGTTTAGTTTCTGTTGACATTATCCGAGGGATTGCTTTCTACTTATATAACCCCGATTGGCAACAAGTTCGCACAAAGTGGGTTATATCATCGGCTCCACTCGACCTACCCGTCCGAATCTCTTACCGCACATTCCGCTCATTATCATTTCAATTCCAAGCTCAAGTTCGCTGTAAGACAATGATCTATAATAAATACTTAACAGGCCCTTGTTCAATGATTGATCAGTCAGTGTTCAATTTTTATTACATTTCTTGCGTGAGTGATGTCGCAGGCGCTGGTAGCCTAGAACCAATCATGGCACTTACTGTTTCTATGGCAGACTTCTGTCAACTCAAGCAAAATTTACTTTTCTGGCCAGCACAGAATCTATGTAACGATTTCCCGTCTCAACAATTTCCTCTTTGGTACGGCCCCAAATGTAAGAAGGCATGCCATTTCGGAGATATAGTTAAAAATAATTGCCTCTGTCAACGAGGTTACTGGGGACAAACATGTATCCGACCCTGCGAAGGAGGAACTGGAAACACCTGCAGCCAACGAGGCTATTGTAATCAATTTACAGGCAACTGTGTGTGCCTGGCCAATTGGGGAGGTCATCTCTGTGATAGTTGTGCTAAAGGGTGGAAAGGTCCAAACTGTAGCATTGCTGAGCAGCCCCTACCAAGCGATTCTCACCAAGCTTGTTCAGTTATTCCCGGTGCGTTCTTCACAGCATTAGATGGTACGAGTTTCGCTCTGAGTGCTAACAACGGAGTTTACAGGTTTTACCAAGATGAAAAACTCGAAATCCAGATCTACCAGATGCCCTGCCAAAAGATGTCATCGTGTATCGCATCTGTTGCACTAAAATCTTCAGAAACTTCACTGATACTCACCTCGCGTAAAGTTCTTATGAACGGCACAGAATCGTTCATTATGAATAGAACAAGCATCTCTTCTTATCATACTATTCGCCGAATTGATCAGCTGACTTACGAGGTGATAGGTGTTGGAGGTATTTTGATAAAGATATACCAAGAAAATTCTTCACTTAATATAGATTTGGCAAAATCTCGATGCGAACAACAAACAGCAGGAATTTGTGGGTCGTGCCGAGTACCGAAAACAAATAATTGCGAAGATAATGATACATTATGTTTAGCTAAAACGTTAGGATTGGCCGAACTTTTACAGACTGTAGATGTCTCTTCATCATTCCTTCAAGAATACTGGAAGATGTGGCGGATAACTACCAACGAAAGTCTCTTTGCTTCCGTTCCAGGAATAACAAGCCCGGAACCGGATTCTGGTTTTGCGATTTCTATCAATGGAAGCTGGATCGTTTCAGAACCGTTCCAGCGTGTTCTTCTCAGTTCTGATTACATTTCAATTGAACTTACTCTAAAGGTGCTGTCATTGGGAGGAACTGTATTGTCTTTTGCGCATAATCACACTTTTGCCATTTCCATCGAAGAAGGACAATTCTCTATTCACTTCAATAGTTCCATCATAAAGACGGGAATTTCAGTTGGCATTGACGCTTGGACGCATATTGGTTTAGTATACAATAAACTAAAAGGGACCTTAATTTTCCATTACATCAACGAAAAAGAAGTCATCATTTACAGAAAATTTGTCATTGGTCCTGGATGCTTCCCAGTGGGCGGCACTCTTGCAATCGGAATATGGCAGTTGTCGGTTAAAAATGACGGTAATAAACCTCATGGTATATTTACGGGTGTTATAGACAAAATCCAGGTTTGGAACAAGTATTTAACAACAGTTGATATCATTTCTCATTGGACAATAGTTTTCATAAAAAGAGTGAATTTTCTTGTACTCTGTTGGAACTTTGATGAAGGCTTTGGTCAAACAGCCCAAGATCTCGTCGTCGGACACGTTCTTAAGATCCAAGGAAGTGGAGATTTCTGGATTTTGTCCGATTTTAAGAGCTCGATAATCAGGGCCCAAGTTAATGAACCTTTTGAGATCAATTCTATAAGTGAAGCATCCCGTACATGCACGAAATTACTTCTCTTAGGAGATATTCCGAACATCTGCGCCAGACTTGAAATTAGCAATTTCTTCTACTACGCTGCCTGTGTTTCAAACGTTGTTAGATCGAAAAATAAAGATATTGCTCTGAACTCTGTAATAATATTTTCTTCAATTTGCCAATCGGTTCTACGATTAGATGACTCTCCTTCGCGAAATCTTTGCAACGCTTTCCCTTCCAAACATTTTCCGTTAGTCATTGGCTCCAACTGCGATCAGAAATGCGTTTTCGGAACAGCACATTTCAGAAAGAAAACCTGTATTTGCTGGCCTGGCTACTGGGGTGACCAGTGTGACAAGAAATGCGTCGGAGGCTCTCGTAATGTCTGCAGTGGACATGGAAAGTGTAGTGCTGTCACGGGAAATTGCTTTTGTAACAGAAATTGGGGCGGAGAAAAATGCGATTTTTGTGCCAACGGATGGACGGGAAAAGACTGCAGTCTCCTAGAATCGACTATACCTGATGATTCTCCGTTAGTATGTACGTCTTTGAGGAACGGCATGGTTATGAACTTCGCTGGACTTGGGGTTACTGTAAACCGACCAGGAACATATAATCTTATCATGAGAAGGAATTTCAGTATTCAGGTATTTATTTTTAAGCTTTCAGTTATTGTTCTCGCCGATTTTGTTTCTTTTACGCTCTTGTAATTTACTCTCACACCGCCACCTCTCTCTTTCTCTGTACATCTCGTATACTCCATTTAAAAAAGAAACACGTACATATAGACTTTCTCTCTTAGGAACTTCGACCTGCTGCAATGCTTAGCCAGCTTGTCTTCCTAGATCAATTACGACTGAGTAGTGAGTTCAATCTTCACCGTTGCTCGACATTTTCCCCTTTGTGCCACATCTAAGCTATGCTTAGAAAATAATTTACGGATACTTCGTGGTGTAACGGTTAGCCAGCTAGAATCCTCGCTGGGTGTCCCATACTTTCGTGTTTGTGCCACATCTCAGCTACACTTAGAAAATCAACATATAGACTTTATCTCTTTCTCACGTATATAATCTTACTCTGATACATACATACATGTAATCAATCTTCCTCTCACAAACAGGCATATACTTTCTCTCTCTCGCACCCACACAAATATATACTCGCTATCTCTAAAGCAAACATTGTTTCTGAACTACACTCCTCTCCAGTATTCTTCAACAATAAAAATATGTTTCTTGCCCCGGTCCTAATTCTGTATACAATTCATCGCTAAAGATGCTGGAAAAATGGCCAACTCTTTGTAACGCCCCAGGTATCTGACTCCTTCTGCCATGCTCTGTCTTTACAAGACTCAGATTAGACCAAAGATTGAATATTACTGCCATATCTGGACTGAATTTGCCCAACCCTTACTCTCCAGAATTTTAGGAATTCGTGTGCGTAGAGGAGAAATATATGGTGTTGTTTTGATCAATCTATATGAGCACTGAGAAATAACTTTTTCTTCAATGCAATTTTCAAGAAAGTTTTTTTTTTCTGTTTCTGTACGAATATGCGAATATTAATATTTTTTTTTTTTAGCTAAGTGTATGTGTATGCTTTTGCTTTTCAAGTTGACAATGTCAGAATTTCAGATGGGGTATATCTGTAAAAGGACAATATGAATAAAGATAAAAAGGAAACTTATCTTAGCCAGGCGACGCGTTTTGTTCTCTCTACTCACACGAATTCCTGTAATCTTCAGCAAAATAATTAGAAGAAAAAGAAGCAACATATTTGGATAAGACACACAAAGTAGGAATCTTCATAAACACAAACGAAATGAATTAAGAAATTCGATCAGTTACAACAACAATAAACAAATCTGTAATTTACAAGATAAACTCCATCCATTCCTCCTTCAGAGGACGAAACGCTATGTTTTCCTTTTGTGTTTATTGATATTGTCCTTTTAAAGATATACTCTGAAATTTTTACACAAACACACACATATATATATATATATATATATATATATATATATATACTACAGTTCAAAACTTTAAGGCTAACCCTGGTATTTTTTAAATTGGCCCATTGTTTAAAAAAGGTCAAACATGATTTTTTTTTTTTATTAGAAATTTTATTATGACAAAAAGAAAAAAGCATTTTATGATTAAATTTTGCTCTCGTCAAAATATCCTCCTTTAGCTATGATTACTGCAGCACAAATTTTTGTCATTCGTTTCAAAAGTTTCTTAAAGTATAAGTTTGATAACTGATTTCATTCTTCTTTTTTCAATGACTCTAAGAGCTCACTTTCATTTTTTTCACTCTTCTCTCAAGTTCATCCCATGCTAATTCTGGGGGTGGTGTCAAACTTTTGAACGGTACTGTATATCTAATAAAATATACTTTGAAGGTATGCTATATTTATGGGTTAAAGTGCCCCATATCAAGGACAGAGCGTATGTAAATATAAAAGTGGCCATTGAAATCAACATCCAGACGCGACAGTCTGTTTCATGCTAAGTGCAGTCGTCAGACCATTGCGTTGTGTTTTGCTTGACTATTTACCTATATTTATAAGTGATGCATTGTGGGCAGTCTAGACGCGCTGGTTGCGTAAGAGTCGGAAGGAGAAGATGGCAAGCCAAATTCGAATTCTGATCAAATTCTATATACTACCTTCCGCATAAATACCATTGGGAGTTTAAGATTGTCAAAGCAATAAGAAAAATTGCAAAAGTCTTTTCGTATTTGCTTCTTTTGTTCGTTGGTTGATTTTTACCTGTCCAACCAATGCTGGATTGTTAACTGCTGAATGATGTATAGGGCACACAGTATGGATCCAACCTACTGTAGTATATGATCCGCGCCCGAAAATATTAGATGATCTAAATCGGATTTAACCCTCCTCTTTCTGATACTAGGTATGGTATGATTTCTAAGGATGCTAAGGATATCATGGACCAAGCGTGTGAGCAACGACAAGATCTTAGGTTGCAAACAAGGAGGAGGCTTATACTTAACATCAGGAAGAGGCAGCTGAAGTTTCTGGGACACAATAATGAGGAAAGAGGGTCTGGAGAATCTGATACTCACTAGTTGAATAGAGGGAAAGAGAGAGAAAAGAAAAAACAATATACCTGGCGGACTTAAGCAAATGGATCACAGAACATGGTCTGGGGGAGGAAGCAGAGGGAAGGAACTTGTTGAGAGCTGCAAGGGATAGAGGGTAGTGGAAAGCCATGATCGCCTACATCCTGAAAGGACATGGCACATAAAAAGAAAGTCGTAGTTTGCGATCAGACAATGGGGAGGACAGCTTGTACTATGCGACGTGCCCATTAAAAACGGAGGCGATCATGGCTCTCTACAACTTCCTGTCCTTCGTAGTAAATTTTGCCTTTTTGTTATTTCTTGTTCCGCCATTCCTTTACTCAAGCTCACTAAATAGCTTCTCCGTTGCTTACCTCTGACCTTCAGTCTGACCTTTCAATCCCTCTTTCTCCATAATGTGACCTAGAAATTTAAACTCTCTCTTCCTGAGGTTAAGTATAAGTGTCCTTTTTGTTTCCATTTTCTCTAAAGCTTCGTTGTTTCTCACAGGTTCAGTTCATGGTATTCTCAGCATTCTACTATAGAACCATATTTTTGTTGCGTCAAATCTCTTTTTCATCTTTAAGGAGATGGCACATCACTCACTGCCATACAGGGTACAGATATCACGTAACAATTTAATACTCTTTGCCTTGTTTCTAGCGAAGTTTTTTTTTTATTTCTTATTACTCTGCTTAGTTTTTGAAATACATCTTTGGCTATCCCAATACGCCTTCGGATTTCAATGTCACACTTTCCGTCGTCTGTTTAAACACTTCCCAGATATTTAAATTTCTGCACTAGCTTGATTTTGATATCTCCTATTTGCACGTTCGACTCAATAGTTTGCTAACTTATACGCATTCTGTTTTCTTGCAGTAGATATTTAATCCTTTTTTTCTCGCACTATTCCATTTGCATACCTTGTGTTTGTTTACATGTTTGGTCCATGGTTTTTGGTTTGGTTTGTTTTACGGCATATCAACCTCAATGGGTTTGGTTTGTTTTATTTTACGGCATATCAACCTCAATAGGTTGGGTTTGGTTTGTTTTTACGGCATATCAACCTCAATGGGTTTGGTTTGGTTTGTTTTACGGCATATCAACCTCAATGGGTTTCGTTTGTTTTGTTTTTACGGCATATCAACCTCAATGGGTTTCGTTTGTTTTGTTTTTACGGCATATCAACCTCAATGGGTTTCGTTTGGTTTGTTTTTACGGCATATCAACCTCAATGGGTTTCGTTTGGTTTGTTTTTACGGCATATCAACCTCAATGGGTTTCGTTTGGTTTGTTTTTACGGCATATCAACCTCAATGGGTTTCGTTTGTTTTGTTTTTTACGGCATATCAACCTCAATATGTTTGGTTTGTTTTTTATCAACCACAATATATTTGGTTTGTTTTACGGCATATCAACCTCAATAGGTTTGGGTTTGGTTTTTTTTACGGCATATCAACCTCAATGGGTTTGGTTTGGTTTGTTTTTTTTACGGCATATCAACCTCAATGGGTTTGGTTTGGTTTTGTTTACGGGCATATCAACCTCAATGGGTTTGGTTTGGTTTGTTTTTTACGGCATTCAACCTCAATGGGTTTGGTTTGGTTTGTTTTTTACGGCATATCAACCTCAATGGGTTTCGTTTGTTTTGTTTTTACGGCATATCAACCTTGGGTTTCGTTTGTTTGTTTTTACGGCATATCAACCTCAATGGGTTTCGTTTGGTTTGTTTTTACGGCATATCAACCTCAATGGGTTTCGTTTGGTTTGTTTTTTACGGCATATCAACCTCAATGGGTTTGGTTTGGGTTTCGTTTGGTTTTTTTTACGGCATATCAACCTCAATGGGTTTCGTTTGTTTTGTTTTTTTTTTGGCATATCAACCTCAATGGGTTTCGTTTTGTTTTGTTTTTACGGCATATCAACCTCAATATGTTTGGTTTGTTTTATGACATATCAACCACAATATATTTGGTTTGTTTTACGGCATATCAACCTCAATAGGTTGGGTTTGGTTTGTTTTTACGGCATATCAACCTCAATGGGTTTGGTTTGGTTTGTTTTTACGGCATATCAACCTCAATGGGTTTGGTTTGGTTTGTTTTTACGGCATATCAACCTCAATGGGTTTCGTTTGTTTTGTTTTTACGGCATATCAACCTCAATGGGTTTCGGGTTTGTTTTTTTACGGCATATCAACCTCAATGGGTTTCGTTTGGTTTGTTTTTACGGCATATCAACCTCAATGGGTTTCGTTTGGTTTGTTTTTACGGCATATCAACCTCAATGGGTTTCGTTTGTTTTGTTTTTACGGCATATCAACCTCAATATGTTTGGTTTGTTTTATGACATATCAACCACAATATATTTGGTTTGTTTTACGGCATATCAACCTCAATGGGTTATTTAATGCCGACAACATTTTTTTGCTGGTATTATTTTGTTTTGTCAAAAATTTATTTCTGGTAATATTATTTTCAAAAACGTATTGCTAGTAATATTTTTTTTTAAATATATTGCTGGTAATATTTTTTCCAAAAATATACTGCTGGTAGTTTTTTTTTTCCTCAAAAACTTATTTCTGGTAATAATTTTCTACAAAGTATTTCTGGTATTAAAACCTATTTTTACACTTTTATAATGCTTTTACCTCAGTTTCAGGTCTAGTTAGTTAGCTGGAACCCTAACATGTGTTACCACTCCGTGTCAGGGTGGAACTGGGAAAACCAGCAATTAAGAGGTGATTCCACACTCCTCAAAACCTCTTGATGAGAGGCCTTTCCGTTGGACGTAGTTTATCGTCTTACCCTAGACACGGATGTTGTTTATCGTCATACCAAGGGTGTCGCTCCATAGTATCCTCCGCATCATTCTGTAGAACAAAGTTTAATTCAAAGCCCAACCATGTAAAGCTGAGTTAATACCCAATTGACGATACTGACAATGTCTGAAGGGGACTAAATATTTTTATGTGTCGTAATGATAACCGTTTCCATACATTCAATTTTCATTGAACGAACAGTTAGCGTCGTTATTCTTGGTTTAAATTCATATTTTTTCTCTCAAATATTTTCAGGAAAATACATTCCTCAAGTAATCGCTCTTCATGGGAGTTTCCTTCCTAAACTTTCGTTTAAGTTATAGTTATTGTTGGTATCAGAATTCTTCAAATAATGTGGTTTTTGTTATTTGGTAATGCTCTTGGTGATTCTGTAGCGCCAATCAATATCGTCCGATGATTCTTTCGTCTTGAAGGCATAAAGAATTCATTCGCTTGAAGCCACTTTTAATCAATGAGCTGCGGAAATGGTTGTATATGGCTGATAATTTCGACACCTATGAACGAGTGTAGATCCTATACATGATATCCATAGGAGAATTTAGATCTGATGAGGCTATTTAATAGCATGACTTAAATTAATAGATGGATGTTGTAGAATCTTATGGCATGGGATATATGCACCCCTAGTGCAACATCCTATGTTCTATCTTCAATAGTAAAGGGGTTACTACAGTGATTCTCAATCGCCGTCCCGATCCTTTTGTGTGCCGTGAAATATTGTCAACTGAAGAAAAAACTAGGGTTTGCTTATCGCACATTCGAGGAAACATTGAAGAAATCGAAAAAAAAAAAAAACACCAGGCACAGGTTTCACACTAAATAAGCCGCACAAATAGCTGAATAGAAACTCTGAAATAAGGTAACTTCATATTTATATATATATATATATATATATATATATATATATATATATATATATATATATATATATATATATATATATATGGTTTTATCTCATAACAATTTAATATATCAGTCAGTTATGTGACATCCGTGATATACGAGTAGGCGATCATGTATCTTTCGATACATGACTGAGAAGGCAGATTTTTTTTCCCGCAGTAAGTTGCCATTTCTTTCTGCGGTAGATCAATTGACATCCAAGGCTACAGAATCCGGTCTGTGCTGCTATTTACCCATAGCTGGGGGGAGGAGGAGAAGAGGAGGATTCATACCTTTCCCAGGGGTATTAGCACGCAAGTAAATGTAATGGGTTCGATTGGAATTCGAACTCGTCTGATTCCTCAATACGAGCCATTAGTCCAACGTATACCCTTTAAAAATTTTGCTAAGTGTGCCGTGATATTTTCATTTGCTCCTAGGTGTGCCGTTGCTTAAAAACGCTGAGAAGGAAACACTGGGTTACTGAATGTGAAAGAACCAGATACGATAAACATAGAGGTGCAAGAACAATAGAAGAGTAATCAGGAGTACAGTAGTTAATGAATGACATTGCACTTAAATTCTTGAAGATCAAAGCGCGGGAAAAGAAGCTGTTAGTATAGAATTACAGTTGCTTCTCTTCAGTTCAGCTCTAAATTGAAGAGACCGTTTTTCTAGTCTAGTAATGCGCTTAAATTCATAAGCTCTAGATACCATATCGAAGTTTATCCATAGGGATTTAATTCCGTGTTTTTTTTATTAGTATGCCCAGCGAAAACATTACGTTACTAGACGAACCTTTCACCCACAGAGATATTGATATACCACTAAATGAAAACAACCAAACCAGATCATTCCAACATGAAATGCTGAGGTGCCCTTTTCTTTTTCAATTTCTATATTTAATTTTATTTGATCGGTGCCCGATGTTTGCTTTCTACTTCAGGTTCGACATGTTTCTTGCGGACGAAGTCTCTGCGTAGACAGTGTGGCTATTCAGCTGCAAGAACACAGTGTCGCGGTGACTCTAAAAAACAGAAGAAACACAGAGCTTTTCATCAACGGACAAAAAAAGAATGTCGAATCAAAACACCTTCCAGCTGAGAGTGGTTGCGGAATTCTTGTCACGCACAAAGCTCTTTCGATCTACATAATTGCCGTACTGGACTTGCAGCTTGAAATCAAAATAAACGTTCTAACCGGACATTTAACAACCATCTTCGAGATCACCAATGATGTTTGCTGCAATATGAATCTTGAATCGGGACTTTGCGGGAAATGTGGTAACTGCAAAGCCATTCCAGTTATATCAGTTTGCAACTTCGGTACGTTGGCTGCAACATCAAAAGCTACTTACATTTCCCCTGACGATGACCAACATACAATTGACAAAAATATCCTGGACAACAGAGTGTCTAAAGGAGAGAGCATTCTGGAAACCTCAAAGATCGACAAGAAGTACATATCAGACATCGGATCCAACACTGCAGTCTGCTTTAACGATTCGTCCATCATTGCAAGCCTCGGGAACCTGATCAACAGTAGTGATGTGACGATTGAATTTTTCATTAAGACCTGCGGTCTGCCGTCTTGTTATGGGACTATCTTCTCCTATGCTCAGCATCGATCTTTCACGCTTGTCTACGACGTTACCTTAGTGGTGACGAGCAGAAACCAAAAATGGAATACTTCCCTTGCCTTAGAAGAGAACATGTGGAACCAAGTGTCACTTGTCTACAACAGGATTTCTTCAAATTTGGATATCTACGTTTTTAATCATATCGGATCCATGGAGATGTTTACGGTGAACATGCCGAACAATCCTTTCCACTCCGATGGAAATCTCGTCCTTGGAAGATGGCAACCAGTTTCCAATGAAACTGTTTATCAACCAGCATTGAAGTTTACTGGATGCCTAGACGAATTCCGTGTTTGGAAGAAGTAAGTATTGATAATATTACTCTAAAAGAAAATGTCTCTAAGTTACCCAGCTGATTACTTATGGGGACTGTAAAGAATAAGTTGAAATTGTACTAACGATGTCACCAAATGACAAATAAGTACGAAGCTGAATCAAAAAAAAAATTTGATTTTGAAACGTAAGCTTTGTTTGGGATGAAAACTTTTCTGTCTGCTTTCTTATTTCTCAAGCATTTTTTCTACAATGATACTATAGCTGGCACACAGTGAGGATCAGAGTCCCTTCAAAAACGTTTTGGTCAAAGGGACGAAATTAATTTGGTACCAGATTGCAATAGTGGGCTCACTACAAAATCAAATCTTTTTGTTGGACTCTCGCTCAACTGCACCCCCACACATAATAATCAATTATTGAAATCTAGGGAGTTAGATGGACAGATGTAAGGTGGTGATGTGGTCGCAGAAATTCTCTGACAGCCATGACTGGGATCTCATGCTTGTGTGGCAAGGTGCAGTCCTGCTGCCAGACATAGGATATTTCAGCAGCCAGCCTCTTGATGCAGATCAGCATTACTTCCATAAGGCATTTGATGTAGGCCTCTTTGTTGAGTCTGATGGCATCACTAACAAATTCTGGAGTTCTTTTCTTATCAGAACTATCAGAGGGAGTTTTCCAAACTGTCGTACCTTCGTAATCACCATTAGACTCATCCAATTCTTTCCGAATCCTCTGGACTGTCCTGAAATGTTCATATTGGAGATTCCGGTGCGAATGCGAAGCAATGCAGTATGCCTTTTTCAAATTGGCGCTCTTTTTCTCGCAGACGGTGCCAAACTGACCCTACTACACTGTGCAGTCGAAAACAGCGCGCATTCGTGGAATTAAAATTGTAAAAATAACACCTATATATATATATATATATATATATATATATATATATATATATATATATATATATAAACAGTTCTCTTCTGAGGAACTTCCGATTTCTTGCTTCCCTGTCACTTACATTCTTCAAATATTTAAATACAGCCATCCTCTGTCTTCCCGAATCGTGTTCATTTGCTGTCCTTTTCCTCATTTCTCTAACTAAAGTTTTCTCAGTCTCTTTCACTCTCGGTAACATTATCGCCTTGCTTGGGCTGAAATCATTAATATATTATTATTATCATTATTATTAATGAACTGTTTAATGACAGTCTTTGAGTGAACATTCCTTAACAATTCAGTTAATATCTGCCAATATGAAACGTCTTTTTTAATATACCTCTCAACTGGAATCGAACACAGTATTCCTTTTACCGCAGGAATCTTCCTTCAAGCCAGGCATTCTTTACCACTAAGCTACGTGTAGTAATAACAGCAAAGCATGACTCAATTAACTCAATAAGAAGGCAAATACCTCGTTGAAATCTTTTCCTTTAAAACAAACCTGGCTTTTAATGTACTAGATTCTTGTCGAGAGGCACATTTTCTTTAATAAGTGCTTCGATTTATAGGGCGGTAGATGTTGATTTGATTATTTCAAAAAACAGGAATATGAAACAGGTTTACTCATTGAATATAACATTTACAATTAAATAATTTCTGTTTAAAATAATCTGTTGATTTTTATATATAAAGACGAATAGGAATTGTTTATCAATCTAACATGTTTCACTTTCATTAACGTTTTCTCAGGGTTAGTCATATGATTCCACCTCAGAGCCCTTATGTTTATATAGCTTAGAATATCTAAGCGAAAAAGAGAAATACATTGTGAAAACATTTAGACTTCTTCACTACCCACATTATTTCATCCTCAACATTAGAAAAACGAGCTTTCAAAATACACAAATTTAAAAAGCTAGACACCACTAATTGCACTTCTAAAACCACACAAATTTCATAACCCTTCCCTCGAATATTCTTTCTAAAAAACGTGTAAATAAATTCGTTATCCTTAACACTATGATCTTTACCATCACGTTCAAGACAATAGCAGATATAATTAGGAAGAAAAATAAATCCAAAACCAATTCAGATGCCGGTATTTATCAAACTGTTTACAATGTAAAAGCATTTATGTCGGAGATCTAAAGTCCTCTATCTACCAACATAAAAGAGATTTCCGTTTAGACAAACATTCAAACTCTCTCGTAATGTACAGGAACAAAACTGGCCATAAATTTGATTTTACAAATTCCACTCTAATTAAAAAAGAATATAATTCTTTACGAAGAAAGTACTTCAAGGGCCTACTAATAACGATATACCAACTATGAACACACGCCCAAAACAATGTTACATCACCAACCTTCATTGAATCCGTTCTTAAAGAATCTAACGTATGTTCATCTAAAACAAAAATCATGTACGTAAAAACGTTCCCAAATCAACATACGAAAAACCAGCAAACATAATGTCTGCTAGACACACACACATTATCTGAATCGCACATAGACTAATTATATTTATGATATACTTACATAAAGCAATGTTTACGTCTTTTTGAGTTAGGCTTGGAATTCATTAATTTGTTGGAACTTCGAATGGACGTGTCGTCTCTCCTTGAATTCGGAAGACCGCAAATTATACTAACGTTAATATAACAAGTCGGGAAACATTTTTAACCAATGAAAATCAAACAGCACAAAAGTAAAAAAAAAAAAAAAAAAATACCGGATTTTCTTTTGACTCCATATATAATTTTCTGATGAAACATGTTAGATTGATAAATCTGTCCTTTTTATTCTCTATCTCACCATTCTGTCGAATACCGATCCATATTTAATCGAAATTTTTATAAAGGGTGTCGAAATGTTTATTGTACTTATATTTATGAGGATTAATTATTTACACTGTCACAAATCCACATCCGGAGGACAATCAATTAAAATGAAACAAACGATTTACTGTAGGCACAGTAAGTCTTATTTAAGCATCCTTATAAAAAAGCATTTCTTGTAACACTATATATATATATATATATATATATATATATATATATATATATATATATATAATCTGGCTTAGAATAGTTGAAACTTGATATAAGAAGGTGAATATAAAATTAATGATTTTTTTCAAACTCTCTTTTTACTTTATTTTTTTTTAATTTCTTTTCAGGTATTTTAACAGAGTTGAAATAAAACAACATTGGAATCGAACCTATAGTTCGGCAGATGAAGGCTTGGTTTGTTACTGGCCTTTCAATAACCCCGAGGGTAAAATTTCAATTCTACAATTTCTATTAATTTGTTACTAACACGGGTAAAAATAATTTTCCCGAAAAACTGTTTTAAGAAAAAGATTTTTATAAATTTCATCCAACAGTAACGCTAACTGTTCGGTCAATGAATGCCTCATGCTTTCTGTATGGAAACGTTTGATTTCTGGGTGTGACGATAAACAACATCCGGTAGCAAGCCTGATCGGGAGACTGGAGTTTTTGAAACGCTTAAAACTTAATTGCTGCTTTTCCCAGGACCACCCTAACCCGGCGTGGTAGCATATGTTAGGGTCCCTGTTATGGGTAAATAGTACCCCCTCTCAAAATTAAAAAAATAAAAACACTATGAAAGTATAAAAATACATTCTTAAAGTAAAAATATCGGCAATACATATTTGTAGTGAAATTACCAACAATACATATTTATAGCAAAATGAGCAGCAAAACATTTTATCTGTAGCTGAAGACATACAATTGCCTTCAAAATATATTTATTTGAAGGCATTTATTTGGGAAAGGCATGAACTCATCTTTTACCGCCAACCTATGGGATAAATGGTACAGTAGACTCAGCTTGCTAGATTTTCCTGTGAGCCAGTTTGAGAAAAGAACTACTTTAATTTCAAAATTGTTACAAAGTCATCAAGAAATTACCATATTCTATTTTCTAAGAAACCATAGCAATTCACAGATAATGAACCAAAAAAAATAGGAATCTATCTGTGGAGGGCCATCGTATTCTAACTCCTGAAGCGACTAACAGAAAAAAAAATGTAGATAAAATGTCCGTTTAAAAATGGAAACGTCCATGATCGAATCGGTTCAGGCAAGAATTATTCCCTAGGTTGGAAAACTGAGAACAAGATGTTACTTTATTTCGACTTGGTTGATCGGCTTGAAGCGTTGCAATAAAAAGCCAGAAAAAGTTTAAGGGGGAACAAAAAAAAAAAATAATAATGATATTTTCTTGCATTAGTTTTGAAATAAAATGAAAAAGTGAAATGACTAATTTCACTCATCTTAGCTATAATTCCAAGTTATAAGTCACTCGAAAAATGCGTAGATTTATTTTCCTCACTACGAAAGTAAAATTGTTTTTCATGTGAGAGAGTCACACAGTGTTAAACTCTGTACGTGTTCAGAAGAATTTTTTTTCCGATCGCTACAATATTAACTTCTTCAAGTCTAGAGCTAACCGTTATCTCTCCAACATAACCTCGGAAACTGCACTTCTTACCTCCGCTTCTTATGCCCATACAAAATTATCCAGTAACACTCTACCTTGAATGGCTCTTCGGCCTTTTATGAAAAAAATACTGCACGGTTATTTTTTCGCGAAAATGTTGGGGCGTGCCTACTACCCTCTCTCTTTTTTGCAACTAGTAAGGATTTTATCTTGGACACTGGTCTCTAGGAATTTAAGTTTTTATATTATTATTAATAGTAGTAGTAATATTATTAGTAAAAATCTTCAACCCTAAATGGCCAAGCTTATTACGCTGGGGAATTCATATTCGAAAAGGAATAGTGTCAATGGTAGTATCAAAATCAATCCAGTACAAAAATTTAAATATCTCGGAAGGATAGAAAGTGCGACACAGAAATCCGAAGGCGCCTTTCAAAAGCTAAGCAAAGTATTAAGGAAAAGGGAAATTTAAATATCTGTGAAATGTTTTAACAAAGGACGAAAAGTGCGACATAGAAATCCGAAGGTGCATTGGGATGGCGAAAGATGACTTCCAAAAGCTAAGCAAAGTATTAAATAACGGGAATATCTCGTCAGGAACGAAGAAAGTACAGAATTGTGATATAATATCGCCTTCCTATATGAATGTTGGACAATATCTTCACAGATGAAGAAGAGACTTGAAGAAGTAATGTGATTCTACAGAAGGATACTGAGAATACCATGGACTGAACATGTGAGTAACGATGAAATTATAGAGGCAATGGAAACAAAAAGAACACGTAATTAATATCAGAAAGAGAGAGATTAAATTTCCATGACAGATAATGTAGAAAGAGAGCTTGGAGAATTTGACCCTCAGAGGACATATTAAAGGCTAGAGAGACAAAGAAAAACAACAGATAAGAAGCTTGTGTAAATGATTGACAGGACAGAAATTGAGAGAGGTTGTAGCTTTTAGCAATATTTACCTTTTTACAAAGGACAAGAAGTTGTAGTGAGATATCAACTGCATCTTGAAGGTACACGACACATAGAAGAAGAATTGTACTTTTGTTGTAGATTAAAAGTAAAAATCGAAACAACAAATTCGGTAAAAAGGTCGATATCCTTTAAATTGCATGTAAATGTCGTACTTTTAAAAAAAAAAGCTGTCGTCCAAGCTACTTTATGAAATTGCAAAGGCTTCTTTTTTTAAAAACATGGAAATACATTTGTTTAGATCAGTTTATATGTTATTTCACAGACGTCCAATAATGTTTACCGTGATACGCCACGCAAGCGATGCTGTAATAAAACGAGCGTACGGCACCGTTGCGACTCATGCAGTGACAAAGGATGGATTTTCAGGGTAGTTGGTTAATAACTGGAGGTCGCGAAAAATCTAGTCATGAATTAAAAAAAATTTAAGAAGCGCTGATCTAGATTATTAAATCGGCGTCTTGAATCAACAAAAATAAAGATCAAACGTGAAGATATGTTTTAACGCTTTAGTGATAACATTCGTGCATCAAACTCCATATTTGACCCTTTCAAAGAATAAATTAGAGTGAAATAGTGCGAAAGGTTATAAAGATGAAGTATGAACAATAAATTTAAGGTAGATTTCAGAAGAAAATGTGCGGTTTCAGGTGGTCTCTTAATTTTTTATATTCCCAGTATGAACCTTTGATTTACAACATTTCATAAATGTATTCTTTAACCTTCCAGTTTTTGAGATCGTCCATGTCTGTGCTCATTATATACAATCCTGTCTTTTATCTAATAGCATGTTATTTCTATTAGACTATTGGGTATTTCTCTGTTTCTGAAATAAGGTATTGTAACAATTTACACTATTCGGACTGTCGTCCTCATCTTTATTGTCATAGTCACGAAGTTTCAGTCGTTGTAGATTCCGGCCTTCTTCAGGTGATATATCGAAATTTCAAACCGAACCATTTATAATGCTGTGAATATGGCAATAAAGATGAGGACAACATTCTGAACAGTGTAAATGAGTATTTCTCACTGATAAAAATATTTTCATTTATTTTTTTTTCCTTTTACAGACAATGTATTCATGGATGAAATATCATCGATTGCTTTTCAAATACCGAAGGAACCCTTCCGAAGGCCACAAGTTACCCTCTCTGAGGCACCAATGCCGTTCAAAATGAAACCCGAATTTGAGAAGATATACGTACCCATTAGCCGAAAGAAAAGAGATGTGAACAGGAAAAGAGACGTATTTGGCATAGATTTGTGCAAAAGTATTTATATTGACAGTGAAATGGCCAGGTAATTCCTACCTGTTCAAAGTTGTTTCTTCCTATTATTATTATTATTATTATTATTATTATTATTATTACTACCACATTATTTTTTGGCTAACAGATTGACTCTTTTCTCATTTCAGCATTTATGTTTTTAATCCGGATGAATCTTGTTTTTATTACTTTATTAATTTGATTGCAATGTGGAAACATTTCTCTTCCTGAATTTTATTCAAATATTAGGGACAGAACACTCAGTGCGTTACCCTGTTGTTGATCTTTTTTCCTTTTAAATAAAGAGAAACAAACACATACAGGCAAAAAATTGGGGGATACCCTGCATCTCTTTAAAAAAAAAAAACACCATAAATTTTTTTTTCCATTATTCTTAAGTAAAAGACAAAATTTCTGTCACTACAGTGTATTTGCTTTTATTTTGACAAAAAATAAGCACTTAACTAGAGAGAAAATTTATCATACAACAGCATTATATTTTATTTTTATCAATAAACCATCAGCAGCCTTAATTACCGTTTTACATATTCTTGGCATTCTTTCCAACAGTTTTTGAAAAAAAGAAAGATGGGAGCCCTTCCCAAGCATTCTTCAAGAACTGAAAAATCTCACTCTTTAGATATTCTCTTCGAAATCTCCCATCCATTTCATCCCAAACTAATTCAATCAGAGAGGCAGGGAGAGATCAGTAGAATGAGTCGGAAGTCATAATTCCCAAAATTTTATTACTTTTTTTTTTTTTTTTTTGACTCGAAGTAATTTGGACATAATTTTTTAAAAATCTTTGGGAATTTTTGTCTTGTTTAAAGGTTTGTTTTTTGTTTTTTTTCATTTATGCGTAAACCAGATAGTATAGAAAGTCTTTGTAAAATCGAATGATATTTTGTTTCTTAGTTTGTTTGACTTGAATCAAATCTCTAGCCCTTTTGATAATCTCAGAATGTCTACTGAATGGTTAATGGTAAAAAACAAAATATGTTCATCATATAACATATTCATAATTTAGTAGAATGTATTGTGGACAGACAAATCCAAATTTGAACATTTTGGTATTAACAAGAGCCTGGAGAAAGACTGAAAAATAATAACATATAGGTTGTAGGTACTGAAATTTTACCTTTTACTTTAAAAAAAAAAAAAACAAACAAATTATTTCATTTTACGGTTATGGCGGTGAGAAAGTAGCTGACGCTGAGATGCCAAGTCAGCACCAGTGACATTGCAGATTCTTCTTTTGATTTTATCAAGGATCTCTAAATATATAACAGGAGTACCAGAGCATATATGACAGGAATGTACAATGCATGGACGAATGGTAGGCTTATAAATGTTTAAAATAGATTCTGGTAAGAAACATTGTCTAACACGACACAGGGTATCAACTTTCCCAGCAGCAGACCTAGCTATTGACTCGGTATAATCTTTTCACTTCATTTCAACAGAAAACTTTAGCCAGAGAAGTTTTATAATTATGATTATTATTTTCAAATCTTTCACGTTATTTCCGTTAATTTTTATCGTAAGTCTTGGTTATTCTACGATCGTTAAATGTATAACATGGATCAAAAATAAAAAGATAAGCCTCCTTTGTTCTAGTTTTCAGTCTTGTCGATTCAGGCACTAAAAACATATTTAGACGAAGCAAACATATGGATTCTGGCATTGTTTCTTTGGTCATGCCATCGATTTTTCTTCCCTTCACATCGTAAAATGTGTTAATCTTATCGATCTTGGTATTTACCGGCAACAAAATATTTTTCTTGGTGGATATTTACTGGGTTCTTCCTTTTTTCCATTTTTCGGAATGGCTACGTGGTGATTTCCAGAGTTGTAAATTTTAACTGATCATATATTGTGAGTTTGGAGAGCTTTCAACCTTCTTCGAAATCCCTGATCAGAGAGCCAAATCTGTAACTGGTTACAATATTTAGATGTTGAGGGTTTCATTCTCTATTGATCGCTTTCGGCAAACATGCTGTCGTACCACCCAGAATATACTACGTTAAGAAAAAAGTTAGCAATTAAAATCAACCAAAATAAACCCGGATCGGAATAAGTAGGGCAACATTGAAGCTCGTCTCGTCAGACGTTATTTTATACTGTATTCAAGAATTCTACTAATTTAGTTACATGGAACTGTCCTTAAAATTTATAAAAAATCTAAGGATTAAAAATATTAAAGCAACGACTTAAGTAACTTGAGTACTAATTCTTGTGCAAATATTAGGCAACCTGTGTAATGCTCAAAATCCTAAATTAGTTATTAAATAAAACTCGTATAAATATCTCTACGCCTCGTCTTTTAATGTTAACCTTTAATTTTGTTTATCATTTATTCTTTTAGACTCTGTACCAGAATCGCAGGATCGCTCACCAAACTGAATTACGATAGCTGCGTCTCCAATGCCCAATCTTTGGGGAATTTGCAAAGTGTTGCAGACTCTGTTATCAACTATGCTGACTACTGCCAACTTCTCCTCAACACTACCAAGTGGCCTGGGCAGGAATTATGCAACCGTTTTGGCAACAAAGTACAATACAGAATATGGATCGGGCAGAAATGCAACAGAACCTGTTTCTTCGGTACCAAAAGCAGCACTGATGAGAATAAATGCCAATGCCTGACAGGCTACTGGAATGAGAACTGCAGTGCCGAATGTCCTGGAGGTGTTACTAATCCTTGTTCTGGCTACGGCTCTTGTGATCCTATCACTGGCTTGTGTAAATGCCCAGTTCAGTCTCATGGTAATTGTTCTATGTGTAAAGACGGTTGGTTAGGAACTAATTGTACCATTGCTTACCAGAGTAATGTTAATCAATCTAAAATAATGGCTGGACTGTCGCCCCTTGGGCACGGTCACAGTGTCGAAGGGGCGAACTTTGAATTAAAGGAAACCGGTAGCTATAATTTACTTAGCATAACAGAAAACCTAATCGTGCAAGGAAGGCTTGTAAAATGTCATGAGAACTATGTATGCATGTCGCTGCTCGGATTGAGGATCGGCGATCCGATTTCAGGTTACGCGAATATAACAATCCACGCATCAAGCTTAAAAAACAAAGGGTCTTTGGTATACGTAAATGGTAAACTGAAAAGTTTGGATACTCCGTTATATTTCGTAGGGTTCAAAGTATCACGTCCATTAAAATACCGAATTGAAATCGAAACAAACTTCAGTGCCATATTGTCAGTAATCAGCGAAAATATATTCCTTCGTTTTCAGGTAAGAATGAACTCAAGACTAAAGGAATATACTGCAGGGCTTCTGGGTTCACCTAACTCAAATGACAATACCAGTTCAATACCCTCTGTGTATTTCCCGAATAGAAATGTATACAATTTCTATAATTTCTGCTCCATAAAAACCAAGACACAAGTAGCAAAAGTTACTCCTCAAAATGTCACAAGAACCAGCTTCCATCGTCTAAAAGTGTCCTGGATTCTCAAAGATAACAAAACAAGGAATACCTTGAACAGTTTCCAACATTTTAAAGTTGATTCTTGTGACAACATATTCTATCCGGATAGATACTATCTACAACAGATAGGTTACAGCCTTAAATTTAATGATACTGTAGTTTACACACCGGTCCGGTCAGTGATGTTTAGTCCCAATATCTCTATAGATTTCTTCGTCAAAATCCTCAATGAAACTGGAGTTCTTTTCACATATTCGAACAATCAATCTTTGTCGCTATTTTATAACGACACCATAAAACTCGTCGTTGATGACCAGCAAACAGAAACGAACCTGACACTAACCAAAAACAAATGGAATAAGATCGTCTTTGTTTACACCGGTCAGACAGGTTTGTGTGACATTTATGTTTTTACTATGACCGGAAATGTAGCACGCTACACTGGGTTCATCCTTCCAAATCTATTCAAAGAACCTGGTTATCTCTCTGTTGGTCAATGGCTACCTCCGTTTGGAAAACCAAACTTGAAGTATCTTCCTAGCCTAAAAGCAGAGATTGAAAACTTTCTGGTTTGGGACATTCTCTTAAAACCAAATATCATAATGGAGTCTTGGAACATGAATCCCCTTTCTGTGAAGAATCTCCTTTCAGCCGCCTGGTTGTTTGATGAAGGAATCGGTGGGGTGGCTTCAGATTTTGTTAAGGGTCGTGAATTCAGAACTCTCGGCCAAATGTGGAATGATCCAGAATGGGTGGCCTCAGACCTCCGAAAGATCCCCAGCAACAGGGTGTCTTTTCTTAATTACACTTTCACCTCGAAAATGCTTCAAGATTCGGCTGAAGAATATTGCCATGAGATTTACAATCTAGGGTTCAGTGAGCTTTGTTTACCAATATCTCGCGCTGTCACGGATTTTTACTTTATCTCCTGCGTTCAGTTCGCCAGTATGATGAGATATGTAGAAGCGGGTCGATCCCAAATTCTGCAGTTTTCAGAAATGTGCCAAACCAGTAGCGGCCTGCCACTTATTAAATTCCTTGATAGCAAATACCGAAACAACGATTCTTTGTGCCATTTCGGTACATGGGATGTCAGAAATAACAGCCGGTTCTGCGTTTGCGATTTTGGTTACTCTGGCGACATCTGCCAAGACGTATGTCCCGGAGGATCGCGAAACCCTTGTAGCGGACACGGGTTCTGTCATCAGAACGGCACTTGTGAATGTGAATGGAATTGGGATGGAAAGGATTGCAACCAGTGCAGACAAGGCATAATAGGAAATAATTGTTCCGTGGTTCATGTTTCTCCACTGACCGTTAAAGAAACTAACATTGCCATGGTGTTTAGCACTGGCCAGTATCTTAGATTTGACGGGAAAGTATTTAACCTAGCGAAAGAAACGGGTGTTTTCCGAATATTCCTCCGAGAGAAAACAGATGTTCACATCCATCAAGCTCTGTGTCAATATGGTACTTGTATCAACGCTTTCGCCATACTAGTGGACAAAACGGTCCTGACCATCTATCCAACCGGAAACCTTAATAAACCAGAAATATATCTTAACGGAAATAGATTCAAACCAGATCAACTACAGACAAACATTTCAAAACTATCACTAACTATTAAATCGACCTCTGAACTTTCCATTTCCCTACTACTGTCCGAAATAGTTACGTTTAATATTTTTATTCAAGCTATATATTTGACAGTATCTATTCACAGTCATTCGGATATTTGCAAAGAAGCCGTAGGTCTTCTCGGGTCATGCAATCCATCCAATCTAGCCTTCGATTTTGGGTCATCCACAGATGGTCAGCTCTCACAGTATTTCCAGCAATACAAAATACTTGAAGCTAATAGCCTATTTATTAAAGACAACCGATCGCTCATTAGCCCCCTCTCCGCTGGTTATGCCTTATTCTTCAACAACACAGCTGCGTTGAGCAAACCAATCAGAGTTGAACAACAGGCACAGCGGAACAATTCTGGTTATTCCATTTCGTTCCTGGTCAAGCCTTACACCCACTCGGGAACGCTGATATCTTTCGGAAACCAAAAGACCTTTGCTGTGTTCAATACCAATCCAATTCGAGTTACTTGCGGTCGGCAAACTCAAGACACAAAAGCAGTGAACGTATTGAATGACTGGAACCAGATAATTATTACGTTCGAGAAACAGAAATCCAGAATGCACTTCTATCATTTTGGCCCTGACAAAAAGATAACGTACAACGTTTTAAAATTAACCTGTCCCGATATTTACGAAAGAGAAAATGTCATTTCCCTCGGAGTTTGGCATCCGTCATTCGAAAGTCCAAAGTTTTCTCTCACAAATTCAACTTTCATGGGCCTGCTCGATGAAATCACCGTTTGGACTGAGCCTTTGTCTATCTCAACCATTTACCAAACATTTCACCTCAATACGAAGATCTCTTATTTCGGGAGACAACTGGAATTTCTTTTTAAATTTTCTGAGGGTCACGGTTACAAAACACAAGACAGAAAATCGAGAAACAATATTTTCCTACCGATGTATCCTTGGCAGGCTCCTATCTGGGTCTATTCTGATGTCAGTTTGTATTCTTTAAGGAAGAGATTTACAGACAGACATGAAGTAAAACCAACTCCAGATATGATAAAAACATGTAGAGATTACTTTGAGTCGAAACTCTTGAAAGATAACTGCCCCAAAATCTCAGACACCATCTTGCAGACTTCTACCCATCTATGTATTTCTCAGTCAACCGTATCGCCTGAAAGTATCTACTTTTCTGTGTCATCAGTAGGTGAAATGTGTTCAAGTCTTGGGGGTAATCGGGACAAAATAAAAACGGTAATCTGCAGTCTGAAGACATCAAAACCCGACTGGTTAGACGTCATGTGCAGAAACTGTATGTTTGGCCGAGTGAATGACACTGGAAACTGTGTCTGCGATTCCGGCTACTGGGGTAGCATGTGTGATAAAACATGCCCCAATGGCGCCCTGAGACCTTGTAACCTCCATGGATCCTGTGACACTAACGGTCAATGTATTTGTCATGGACATTGGGTCGGAGAAAAATGTGACCAATGTTTACCAGGGTGGATTGGACCTGACTGTGTTATAATGAAACGCAATTCATCATCACCCAACGTCACCCAACTTACTGCTTTTGTTACCAATACCCGAATCAGAACTTTTGATCTTGTTTCGTTCGATATAAGCACAGTAGGTCTTTACAGATTACTGACCATTCAGCCAGAGAACTTGAATCTTTATGGTCAGTTCAGAAAATGCGCGAAAACTGGTTTATGCTATATTTCTTTAACTATAGAAAAAAACGAAATAAACCTATTGATCAATGAAACTAGTTTTACGGCTGAAAAAGTCACCTTTTGGGATGGACCTCACACAATCGACCTTTATCTAAGCCGGTCTTACAGAAATATCCAGCTGACCAGACTTACAGAAAAATCGTTTCAAATGGTCTTCACTCTTTACCAAATGACTGTAATTGTAGAATTAGATGACCAACTTTCTGTGACGCTATCAACTACATTAGACGCAAAGAAAAGACTAACCAACGGTCTATTGGCGTCATGCAACACAATCCGAGAAATTGGCTACAAACATTGCAATATCAAAGAGTCTGCAATTTGTGATTCTTCTACGAATGTTTCTTGCGAGCAACAATTAACTAGTAATAGTCTTCGAGAATACGTTAAAACCTTTTTAATCAGTCCAAGTGGTGGTCAGGCAAACGACGATGGGTCGACGGATGGATGCCTGTTTTACAACGGGAACGGAATGTACATCAAGAATTTGACTTTATTCAGCGAATTCACCTTAGAATTTCATGTCAACCCGACTAAATATGAAGGAGTCATTTTCAGCTTTGTCACGTTGAAAAATCACCTTTTGCTTCTTAACGCGAAATATGGCCTGAGGATAATATCTAACGGTTCGCTCATAGACACCAAAATTCCCTTGGAACTGAATACCTGGAATCAAATTGATCTTGTATGGATGTCTGCTACGTCTTCTCTGGAAGTTTATGTTATTTACGGCTCTGGTTCAACGATGGTGAAGGCAGTCCGTGCCTCGTCGGAGACATTCGCAAGCAGCGGGAAGTTTATACTTGGCTCCGCTAGCAAAGACCTGCAAGATATGTACAACCTTCATGAAGGATTTACTGGATACATCGACGAAGTTCGAATCTGGAGACGACCACATAATCCGACAATCATCACCCGAAACTGGCGGATGCAAGTTTCTCGTACAACACCAGGTCTAAACATGTCTTGGAATTTCAACAAAATGGATGATCTTTTTGCCAAAGACTCACAACAAGGAATCATAATGTATCCTATGCAATTAGCACATGTTCCAACATGGCGACCAAGTACGTTACCGTTAAGAAAGGAGCCAAAGATCGATATTGTTACTGGACCCGTCACTGCTGCGAACAATTCATTGGTAAGAGAAGCTAGTAGGCTTTGTAGTTCGATTTTCAAAGACGCTTTGATGAAATACTGTCTTGTCCTCGGCGAGGATTTGTTAAAGTCTTATCAACATGAGTGCATCAACGATGTTGTGGCCACTCAAAACCCGACAAAGTCTGCAAGAACAGCACTAATGTTCGCCAAAGAATGCCAAGCTTCCGTCAACTCTAGCAAGAAAGACCCAGTGGAAACTGTTTGCAAAAACCTTGAATCCCAAAATATCGTTCTCGCGTCTCCGGACTGCCAAAAGAACTGCTTGTTTGGTGCTCAGAATACTAGTGGCTCTTGCGTATGTTCTGAAGGATTTTTCGGTAAGAGATGTGACGAGGTGTGCCCAACTGCTGCAGGGGGTGTTTGCAATTTGAAAGGTATCTGTAGTTCAACAACGAAGTCTTGCGAATGTTCATCTCACTGGTTGGGCATGTCCCACGATTTGATTTCTTACTGGAGTGGTTTTCTAAGCAACAGTACAACCTATCCATGTGATATTTGTTCGTACGGATGGGTTGGTAAGGATTGTGGTATTTTGCAGATTGACAGTATGAACAATGAAACAACCAAGAAAAGAGTTGCTATCGTATCTGGGCCGAATGTTATAACATTTGACGGTGTGGCTTACAGAATGAATTCTGTTGGTACTTATTTGCTCGTATCGACAGAAGAAGTTACGGTCGAAGGCTATTTCGAGCCTTGTCGCAATAACTATTTGTGTAGAACGCTAACATCCATTTCTTTCCTAATTGACCCGTCAACAATATTAATAGTTACGCAAACAAAGGACGATTTAGTTTTAACGCATACGAAAGAAGACAGACAAATTAGTATCAAATATCCTACTAGTCAAGAGATAATTACAAGCACTAAACGTTTGAAAGTATTCTGGACACAGCGAAAGCTCGTACGAGTCGTAGTTAACGATACAAAAATGCTGATTTCTCTGGTCGATTCGGAAATGTTTCTTGGAGTTTTCGTGCCCCAGATTGGCAAGAAAATGTGTGGAATTCTGGGAAATAATGATGGAAATCAGGGTAATGATATAAGCATGACACAAATAAAGAATATATCTCTATCGGGCGAGTTGTTTTCGCTGAAAGAAATAGGAAGATTCGTAAAGAACAGCTTCAAAATTCATCTTAATAAGGATATAACCAATTCCGGTTACAAGGTGATATTCTCCGACAATTTTGCACAGACATCAGACTTGCTCTTAACCAATCTTCCGAGACTAACCATAGGATTCTGGATTCAATTTAAAACAAAACTAACTGCAGATGTTTCATTTATCAATTTCTCTACGAATAAAGGAGATATTAAATTAGGTATTTCGAAAGGCTTCCTTTCTATTAAGCATTTTAATGCAATTCACTACAGTGACATAAGCATAGAACTGGACAGCTGGTTGTATATAGTATTCGTTTGGCACAAGGAAGATACAGATACAATTGTGTACTTATTTTCACAATCAAGTTTGCAATACTTTCAATACAAAAACGAACACATCGATTCGGCATTAGATCTCACTCGGATCAAAATAAGCTCATATCAAATCTCATTCGAATTCGATTACCTTAGACTCTGGAATAGCAGCCACTCCTTACGTGATATCTACAAACAATACAATATCTACACAGACAAATTCTCTAGCGGACAAGTACTTCATATTATGTTCGATGAGGGAGAAGGCACATCATCTTACGCCCACAGTATATCGACCGCACCAGTTGGTAGACATGTCAAAAGCAATTTAACTTTCAGCCCAGACACAGCGCTTCCGGAATGGAAACCGTCCGACTTGCCAGTTCTTGAAGAATATGAAGCGCCAGACTTGAGAATTTATTCGCTGGAAAAAACGATTGCAAAGACCTGCCTTGATGTTTTGGGCGACCCTGTTTTTGAAAACCACTGCAGACCGCTTCTGAAGAGTAAAGAGTTCTTCGTCGAAAACTGCATCAGGATGTCTCAATTGGGAATGCCGACCAGAAACATTACCAGAACCCTTTACGCCTTCTACTGCAAAGAACGACTGGATATTGACGGCTGCTCGTTTAAAGGATTTCTGGACTTTTGTAACGAGGAAGCGACACAACTTAGCATAGCGATAATCATTATCATCGTATTTTCTATCGTGGTTCTACTCGGTATCGTCATCTACTGTATTATACGTAAGACTGGCAAGGCTAAGCATTCGAGTTGTTGTGCTTGTTGTACCGGAGTAGGAAAATCCGAGGATGATTCTTCTTCCAATAGTGATCTAACCATGTCAATTAATGTCAGAAACCCAATGTGGGATCTCCGCAACAGTTTATTCGAAGATGAAAGCGTCATGGCAACTGGATATGCTGCCGGATTAGAGCATTCCGACTATGAAAACCAACCGGATTATGCTTACGATAATCCAGTTTGGGAAGAAACTGACGAAGTAGTGAATTTCCCATCGAAGCCCTCCGAGATGACTATTCTGTGATTTGGACAAATTAGATTTATTACTAACAGTATCATTTTTTTTTTTTTAATTTTCCTGAACGAAATAACTGTGGCTAAATGACTGTATTTTAGTTCAATGTGTTTGCTCTTTTTTACGTATATCTATGTGAAAATTTCTCCGATTAACCAGTAGAGAAGACAATATTTATGAATAAAAATGACTATCAAAGCAAAATACATTGGACGAAACGCGTCAGCAATTACTAGTTTTCCTATTGTCATTTTTATTCATAAGTATATCTATGTATATATTAATTACAGTCACAGCCTAAATCTGACGTAGATAAGCCTTCTTACCAAATGGTTAGTGTCATACTTTCATAATATCAAATTTTGTAAAACTATTTCCCCAAAATAATACTTTTTAGATTATAGTATTAAAAAAATAAACTTTTGTCGGTTTATTTCTTTACATAAAGAATTTTCCTTGTTGTATTTCATTTTTTTTAACAGAAACACAATTAATATATCTTATTTTTAATTTAACAATATTTGTTACGCTTAAAATAAAAACTGAAAAGCTTCTTTTCTTTTATCTGCCCAACTTATTTTGTATTTTATATTCTCCTCAATTAGCAATGAAGAAACCTTATTTTTTACAGTTGGTATATTTCGGTCTGCGATTCAAAACAACGATGTTCTTTTTAACTGTGAGATAATGTGAGACGATCGAAGTGTTCTTAAAATTTCATGAACTAGTAAACAAAATTAGAATTTTCAACACAGATAAAAGTCACTCAGAGCCACAAATGTTCATAGTGATTAACCGTCTGTAGGGTTATGACACGAAAACACATACTTCCGGCGTGGTTGAACCGTAATAGGTAATATTTTCATCATAAGTTTGTTGAAGGCAATGCGTAAAGTCGGTGGCTGGCTGGGTAATGTTTCTTCAAGTAATATATTTACACCAGAATTATGTTTGTTGGTTTCCGTTGTTTGCCATAAAATGTTTTCTATTATACAGTGTTATGAAATTATTTTTTTTTTTTTTATTCTGCTTCATTTGAAAAAACAGTTTTTTTTTTATACTTTCTGAATTTTTCTCTTACAATATTTTAAGTGTTATTAAAAATAAAATTGTTTTCATTTATTTTACTACGTTTTTATATATAAACTATTTTTCACGTGCATTGAAGTCGTGTTTTCTGAACAAATAAAGGTTTTCTTTCTTTTCTATTTTTATCTACTTTTTGATATCATTTTCAAGCGTTTCTCACTCACTTAACCAACTGTTCGTTTCCTTGCCTCTCTCTCTCTCTCTCTCATATTCTTATCCTCCTTCCAACGAAAGACTGTCGTTGATGAGTTCCAGCGATGGTCCACCATTTCCGACCAATGGATTACATAAGATATGACTCATCATAAGGCAGGCTGCACTGCTCAAAAGATTAAAGCTAATCTTAGCCATTTTCACTAATTGGGACCATTCGCGTAAATATCTGCCTTAGAAATCGATATATATATATATATATATTCCCCCCCCCCCACACTTTGGAGAAAATATTTTTTCTAGGGTTAAGAATTGGTAAAATATCACTGATAACAATGGTTTGTTTCTAAATTATCAATTTGACTATACGAAACATATTTTATAAAAATATAAAATATATTTATTCTCCAGGGAAAAATTTTGTTTATTTTAGTTTCCTTTTCTTTTTTTTTTTTTTTTTAAGCAAAAGATGGTTGCAAGTATGATCCTCCTTGGTGAAAATTACCAGTGGATTAAAAACTGATAATGTTACCGGCAAAATTTATACAAAAAAAAAAAACAAAAAACAAAAAAAAAAAACCCCACAACATTGTAAGTAATCCTTGTACAAACTTGCATGCACGACACTATTAGGGGAGGGGCAGATCGAAGCCTATACATTTTTGCTGTAATTAAAACTAAACAGAATAAATGTCTTCTTGACAACAATCTATGACAATGTTATTGAGGTGACGCCATTAATTAGGTACTACCAAAGAAATGGTGCTTACGGCCATATCTTATTGAAACATTGGTTCCCATACGATCACTGAAATTAACTAACATTGAATCCGATTAGTACTTAGATGGGTGACCACTTGGGAATACCAGGTGCTGCAAGTTTAGATGTGCGGGTGAGGAAAATGGATAATGGCTAGGAATTTTTAATATGGATAATGGCTAGGAATTATTAATTGGAGAGCCGAGTTCCAATTTCCGTTGGGATCGCTATATTCACTTACGTACAAAGTATGAATCCACCTCCTCCCCAGCTATGGGTTAATTAGTAAGACTTTTTCTTACAATCTATCTTCTGGATTTAAATAACTTGCAAATCTGTTAAACTTTAGAAAATCAAAAGAACACGATAACTAAGGTTTGAAATGTATTTTCAAAATGAAAATTCTTGAAGTTTTTATTTAATCTATTAGATAGAAATCAAAAATAAAATTTAGTATTTCCAATAAACAAGATACCTTGCCATATTCCAAACTGAAGTTAAATTAATTGGAATAATTTTTCTGATTATCGATAAAATCATCCATGTTTACAAATCTGTCAACACAACATAATTCTGTCTTAAAAAAACTCTTTCAAAAATGAAATGAAATATTATTTACTTTTAGCTTAAAACATCACAGAAAAGCATTTTTTAACATTAAAGTGGTGTTTTTGAGAAGGTGACACACTCATCGACAACCTGACGTCTGGGAAATTTATTTACGGAGAAAACCCTAATAAGATTACATAATGAATACAACATAAAAATATATATCGAAAAAGGCGTTTAACTAGGCACCTCCACGAAATCGCTAAAAAAAAAAAAAAAAAAAGCTTAGCTTGATGAAAAAGACACCAACCTTGCCGAAAACAAATTTTTATCGTCTAAATGCTTATGTTATTATTAAGAGGAAAGACCAAAGTTTTGGTTTTTTTTTTAATTATTTTAAAAAATTTTTCCTTCTTTTTAGAACATTCTAAATTTTGATTTTAAAAAAAAAAAAAAAAAAAAAAAACCTTGTTTCTCTTTGTATCAGCGGAGCTAGTAAATAACAATTTTTAGCACGTTTTTTTGGTATGACACATTAATTTGGAAAATGTTGCAAAAATATAAATAATTGTCGGATGTTAATGAAAGTTTCAGAAACTATTCACAGATGATCGAAATTATTATAAATATGTTGTTTTTTTTTATTAAAGTCATGGCAGAAATATTTTTTTTAATATTTATTACCCACCCCATAACTAATTTTATGAAAACGCTAGAAATTCGATCGCATCGGGTTTAGTGATTACAATAGTTAAAAGCACTAGGGGGGGGGTCGTTTATGATCAGTACATACAGTTTAAATTTAATAATATCACTTGACTGATACAGAATTTTAAAAGGTTATTATTGGAATATAATTTTAAAAAATGAAAACACTTCTTGTACAAATTCATTATTGATCAAAAAATATTTTCGTAAGACAAGTGTCAATAATATTTATTTTTTATTCATGAAAACAATTAAAAGCTGATTTTTATTGCATTTTTATTTTACCTTTCAGAAAAAATTTTCTGTAATTAAGGATCCTGTTTAACCTGTAAACAAATTTATGTTCTCAATTTTCTAAGTACTTGTCTTTATAATTAATATAAACATTAACCACTACAAAAAAGAATTTCGAGGAATTTCATAAAATTAAATAACTAGGGTGTTAACAATTTTTAAAAAATTACGAGGACATTTTTTAAAAATGTTTCAGAATAATTTCATTCATTTCTAAGTTCTGAAAGTTTCATTAAAATCTGACATCTGATTTTTGCAAGAATTCCTAAATAAATGTTTTTCACCGCAAAATGACACGCAAATTCCCCATACAGATTTATGGTCCTACGTTAAGGTTAGAAAAAAAACAGCTTTTAACCAAAATTTCGAAAGTTCTAAAAAGGATTAAAAATTATCCTTTTTTTTTTCTTTTTTTTTTACACATCAAGAAATCCTTTGGTCTTTCTTCTTAATAATAACACAAAGATACTGACGATAAAACTAATTTTTTTTATGATAAAAGTTTCGGCCTATTTTCATCATGGTTGCTCCTTTTTTTATCCAGTCTTTGGAAGCGCCTACCATTAATTTTCAAAAGAAGTTATAAAACTTCATTTTCCATTTTTTTTTTCGAAATATCAGCTTCTAAAAAACACTAAATTTTATATAATAAAACAGTGAAGCAAAAAAAGATTTGTATTTAAAAACAAATTAGAATATGTTTACAGTAGAATAATAGATCTAAATAAAATTCATTTTATGAGATGACCATATATATATATATATATATATATATATCTCAGAAATTTATTATTGTCGTTTTTGTTATCATAACTATTTTTATGATAAATGGACTGAAAATGCAGTACTAGATCAGTGACGGTCAATAAATTACAGATCTGTAAAAACAAAATATAGCGCTGTTCTGTGAATAAGGGAATATCAACTATGGGCGTCGTTATTGTTGCCTTGTAATACACTAAGTCTTGATAAATAGTGACCCTCTCGTTGGTAGCAATCAGCGCTTCTTTAACCAGAGACAATATCACTAATGTCGAGACTGCCTTCAGCTTCAACCCTCCAAGTGACTCTTGTCATAACAAAGAGAGGCAGATATAAATCTGCAAAATTTTGGAATTGGTCCGATTCCAAATGGAATGTAATTATTCATTAAGTCTTTAAGCTGACCATTTGCAGACATTACGAGAGACGTATATACCTAGACAGTCACGGACGGTGACGAGACGTACATATACTGAGTAACAGAGCAAAGATATATACTTAAGAATTGGCTGATAGATTGATCGCTCAATTTAGCCGTGATGGAAACGGCATCATTAGAATTCCACTGATTCATAAATAATAGACAGAAGTTCATTTAGAAAAGTGTTTCAGAACAACACAAGGAAATAAAATCATATATCCACGTTATCCGAGATTTGAACTAGAAGAAAGATATTGTTGATCAGGGTGCGCAATACTAATATTGCTCGGGATATATATATATATATAGCTAGCTAATATTAGTGGTAAATATACACATACATATGCAAAATATATAACTATATATATACATGGGTGCATACACATACATGTATATTTTTTTGAATAAAAAATTCCAAGAGGATAGAATCCAGGTAGAACTCAATGTCCAGGACAGAGTAAGGATATAATAAAAAGGCTTAAACACTAATATTCCAAGGTCATAATTTATTCCATTGGAACCGTAAATATTTACGATTCCAATGGAATAAATTATGACCATGGAATATTAGTGTTTAAGCCTTTTTTTATATATATATATATATATATATATATATATATATTATATGAAAATTTCTCCGATTTAACCAGTAGAAGACAATATTTATGAATAAAAATGACAATAGGAAAACTGGTAATTGCTGACGCGTTTCGTCCAATGTGGACTTTATCAAAGCAAAATACGAAAATTCTGCTTTGTATTTTGCTTTGATAAAGTCCACATTAAACTTAATAAACCGTGCAAAATACGAATTTTCGTATTTTGCTTTGATAAAGTCCACATTGGACGAAACGCGTCAGCAATTACCAGTTTTCCTATTGTCATTTTTATTCATAAAATATATATATATATATATATATATATATATACACAAGTGGGCACTTCGACGTGGTATATTGTCTCACTAGATCACTTAAGACTAAGTAATAAGTTTGTTCCTGACTAGGCACCCCATACTTTCGGCCTTGTGCCACAGCTAAGCTGTGATTATAAAAATCACCATATAATGTGTGTGTGTGTAAAAATTTTACGTCTTTAATATGAATAAAGACAAAAGAAAAACCTTTCCTTTTCGCATTTGCCTTAAAGTCCCTCAGAGTACGAAACATCTCGGCTAAGTTTTTTCTTTCTATATATGGCTGGCTTCACGTATCCGAGTATACTTGTCTACTAGGACTCTAAGCCAATCCATGTTGCAGACGCCTGCTCAGGCACATTTGTGTTTGTTCAACACCCACAGAGCCCACCTATGTTTTATACTGCAGTTATGCCGAGTGGACCTATGTTACAGTTTCTGGGTGAGAGTCCGAATTATCTAAAATTATTATTTTATTACATAAAAACAATAATGTGTTTTCAAATAATATCCATTTAATCTGTAAGTGTGTGCATGAGTGTCCCTTTAAATGCTGAAAAAAATCGATTAACCAATTAAAATGGAAAATCAACAAACTTATCGCAGCCAGTAACGCAGGACTGGATAGCTTGAAATTGCCAAAAATAATTGGAACCTATAAACCAGTATATATGTTTGGAACTGTAAAAATACATAAATCTAACTTCCCTCTGCGACCTATCATATCCCAAATCCCCACCCCTGTTTAACAGCTAACCAAAGCACTTAAACTAATTATACCTTACGTTCCAAATAAATACAGCAAAAAGTCAACACACGAACTATTCCAAGTTCTGAAAACTAAAAAGAAAAAAATAAGCTTTAATCTCACTCAACGTCCCAGTTAATAATATAATAAATATAATCTTAAACAATATCTACAATAATCCATCTTTCCCTCCATTAAAAATTCGACCTTCTATTTTTAAAAAAATACTCTTGATGTGCACCACAGAAGTTATTTTTTATAACCACAAAAACAGCATATGCATACGATGTGATGGTGTCTTTATGTACTTCATACGACAAAAGTAAAACATTTAGCTAAAGTATGTAGCTGACATTCTCATTTTAGTCACAGACTTAGATGAAACACATGAACTTACAAGAAAACTTTAAAAAAATACCCTGTACTTAAGTTCACATGAACTTAACAAAGACAAAAAAATCCCATTCCTGGGGGTAAGAATAATAATACATTTACTACCTCTTGTTATATAAAAAAACAACTAGTATAAACACATATGATCTCAGCTATAAAAGTATTACAAAATAGCTGTTATACTAAACTTAATAAACCGTGCAAAATCAAATTCTGCAACAAAAATAATTTCTACATTGAATTAAAAATTATTAAACAAACCCTCATTAATAATGACCTCTCTAATTGCATTGTTGATTAAAAAAAATAGACACGCTATTAGGAATATTAACAAATAAAAATGAATGCAATACATCATCAAATAACTAAACATATCAAATTACTATATCCTAATCAAATGCATTCCAACTATAAACAGGAGGGGAAAAAAATTAAAAACTCATAAACACTAATATATTCCCCACTGATCCAAGTAAAAAATAGAATAAAATAAACTATATTCTATGCTAAATTTTATACAACCAACCTATTTGTCCAAAACAATTCTTCTCCACCAACTAGCATCTTGCAAAAGGCTAAAATTGTATATGAATTTAAATGTCCCTTAGGAAATTGTATCTGATAAAAATGTCAATGCATACGTTGGCTTTACTACGATGATGCTAATAAAATGGCTTACATTTCATTTAGTGGGGCATAGTTCAATATCCCAGCATTTAAAGGAATACTTATGCCCACACTCACTGATTACACGGATATTAGTTGAAGATACATCTATATTACATAAAAACAATAATAAGCAAAAACTAAAAATCCTTGAAGCCCTTAATTTATTTTGGGTTTTAATTCTCTTATATAAAGTCAATTATGAGTATAACAACAAATTCCTTAAATGCATATATATATATATATATATATATATATATATATATATATATATATATATATATATATAAAAGCAAAAAATGGAAAAGTTACTTCTCTTATACTGGAAAAAACACTTAAACTTTGAAATCTAGAACTCTGCATAAGCAGTAAAAAACGAACAGTTGAAATGTTTTGAATATACAGAAACACATATACATACTCCCAGACAACCCCCTGAAAATGGTCTCAGATGAAAGTATAAAAAACATTTGAAAGAAAATTTTGGTATTTTTCTTAATCAATTTTCTAAAGCTACCAAGAAATTAATCCGCAAACGAAAGGATCACAACGAAATCTAATCCATATATGTGTAAATTATTTAACCAAACTTGTCTGAATATATATATATGTGTGTGTGTGTGTGTGTGTGTGTGTGTGTGTGTGTGACTATTTATTCCACAGAGAAATTATAACAGGCATATAAAACAAGCAGTGTGAAAGACAGAAAAGCGGAATGGTGTTACTTGTAATAATTGCCGGTGGGAAAATGGTCAAGTCGATGGCATCCTCGTGTGGGTTCCTCTGTTCCCGCATCCTCTACGGGCTTATGTTGACGTCTATCGTCCTAGTGGTCTAATATCACCAACTGGGGTTCGTTACCCCAACCCCAAGATGACGTCACTCACTGGCCTTCTCGTGAATCACAAGGGTGATAATCGCCCCCTTTGGATCCATACATAACGAATGTTTTGAAAAATGCAAAAGAATTAAGGACGTTTTATACCATTTCCTTTAAGGACGAAGGCAGTCGTGACTCTTTAGAGGTTCGTTTTTATTAACTGCCATGGCTTCTTGGAAAAGATAGTGCGGTGCTTTCCTGTTGTCTTCTCCGCGGTTTCAAAATCAAAATCGTTGCCCAGTTTATCTGCAATTCAATTCATCATAGTACTTATTTCCTTAAACTTTGTGGGAGTATTATTATATCTCCTTGCATATTATGCCTTTCGTTACAATTAACTTACGTATTTATTCTTTGTAGAGAGTTTTTCTGCCACTGAACAATTGCTTCATGTGTTTATTTTTATTCTGTCTGAAATTCTACTTAACACTGGATCTTGTATGGTTTCCATTCTAAGACGATTTAGGAGTAACATGTCCGTTTCATCCCTGTGCAGTATTTTATCTTCTGAATTTTCAGACATTTCTAATTTTTTACTGTCGAAATTTAGTCTGGATAGCGCATCCACGCATGAAATAGTGTTTCCCTTGACGTATATGATGTCAAAATCAAAGGCTATGAGTTTTATAGCCTATCTTAGAATTCTAGAAGATGTGACTTTTGATAATTCATTTCCGGATTACAATATACACTCCAAAGGTTTGTGATCCTGCTTTAACAAAAAAAAAAAAAAAAAAAAAAAAAATTCGAGCTCTTTCTGTGCTCCATACTATTGCTAACGCTTTTTTCTCAATATTTGAGTAGTCAGCTTCAGTTGACGTTAATCTTCTCGACAGATACATTATTGGATGACCTTCTTGAGATAAAATTGCGGCAACAGTGTGTTCATTTGCATCCGTAGTCAATATCACCTTTTTTTTTTTTTTTGGATCAACGATTTTTGCAATCAGTTTTCTTATTAGCTTTTTTTTAACCTTTCAAAACTCCATATTTTGCCTTTGAGTCCATTTAAATTCTGTGTTCCATTTCCTTAATTCTGTAAATGGTTCTGTTATGTCATTGTATCTAGGTAGATATTTGCTATAAAAATTAGTCAATCCCAAAAAGGATTTTAATTCTTTTTTTGTTTTTTAGTGTAAATACTTCTGATATTTTATTTATCAGTTTATTGTTTGGTGAAATTCCTTCTTTTGATATTTGGTATTCCAAATAAGATATTTTGTCGCAAGTTAACCACATTTACCGCTATTTATAGTCCTACCAGCATTTTTTAATTTGTTTAAAACTTGTTCAAATTATTTTTTTAAATCCTCTTTACTGTAATCACCTATGCTTATATCGACTTGATATATGATTATAGTTTTTACCCCTTCCAATATAGCCTTTCTAGAATTACAAGTAACTGGAGTTTAACATCTAATCCAAGTTTCTACGTGCTTCAGCCCAAAATCTGACTTAAAAGTCTTAACTCCAAATGGAAACTGAATCCATCTTAGTAAGCTTATCGGGATATTAATTGTAGTGATTTCTTTAAATGTTCTATTAATTTCTATTTGGCCTGAAATCGGCATATAACCAACCTTGGCAAATTATTTCATTCCTACTAATTCATGACTTGCCGTTTCTAAGGAAATGAATCAGAACATATCCCATGATTCACATTTCACTTTGTAATTCCCGCATATCCTCAAATCGTCATTGGGTTTTCGTATCTCAACAGTTGGTGAAGCTCAACTGTTGCCACCTTGGGTAACTTTTTTCCAATATGACTTGTTCTACCATTTTCTTTAGCTTTGCAACTACCATAGGTAGAATGTGAATAGGCATTTTTCGAGATTCAAAATAGAGCAAGTGATTATTTTTTAGACGAATATTCGATTTATATCCTTTTAATAGTCCTATGTCCACTTTTAAAAAGTCCATGACTTTTTGTACATTCTACAACAGTGATGGGGATAATCTCAAAATGTCTTTTTGTCTCGAAAGTTTCTTCAAAAGGAACCTAGAGTTTTGATGAAAGATCTGTCAAATTGTATTAACTTAAGAATACTTTTTTTTACTGCCGAAGCGAAAAATAAATCAGTAATTTCATTCTCCCCTCCGAAGGCTTTCTTGTCCTTCAATTTCTTTACCCTATCCAACGCTGAGTAACATCTAATCCAAGTTTCTACGTGCTCCAATTCATCCAGCGCAGTTAAGAATCCTATTGGCGACGCTGTATTGTTATGGAGTACAGTAAGCTCTGGAATAGACGCTGATGGTAGCTTGGCTAACATTCGCTGTGGTGTACTGCTTTTATAGCGGTATCTCAATTACAATATTTTCATCTTTTTCTTCTTGCTATCTTTCTCCAAAATTAAAAAACTTTTCGATATTTGGTTTAATTTATTTATGTACGACTATTTTGTAATTTGTCTTGCTATCTAGTGTTTTTGTTTACCTGAAGTTTGATATATTTAAAACGCCATTAATTTTCTGCTTTTAAAACACATAATTTATATAATGTTTATATACGTACGTTATATATGTTCCAAAGGTGGTGTTAGTGGGGCTAAGATACCACTGTCTATAAACTGCTTCCTTGGCATGCGTTTCAAATAGCCTCTGACAACTAAGTTCAGCTTCAACCCAGATTTTAAACCTCTGCTGCCTTGTGGTTTTATACATACACGGAAACGGCTTTGGATGTAAATCCAGACAGAAAAACCGGAGTGGAGCCTGGCAACTTTCCAGTAACACCTGCAGTCAAGCCATCCCCAAATGTAATGCCTTGTAGTCCTTTCGAGTTTGTCGATACAGCCCAGATGGGGCCCCATGTAGTTTGAGCAGCGCACGGCCTACATATCCCATTGCTCAGGCCTGCAAAGATGTCACTAGTCTCTCCACCGAAACAATGAATTTTTTACCAAACACGGTGCTACCTTTATTTCAAATTAAACGGATGTCTCCTAGATGTGCTTCTAGATTGACTAAACACGTTGTCATTGTTAGTAGTGGTGAAAAGAAATGGAATAAATTTCTACAAGGCGATATTACCAAAGGGTTTTATATATCAATTGAGTGACTAACAAGGAGAGAACATACACTAGTAGGCACCAAAATATAACTGAAAGGATAGAACGTATTAAATTTTAGGAATGGTGGGAGGTCTGTATATGTAGGTGATTTTTTTTATCCCGTTACTCGTAGGGGCGCCACATGTACAGCAGCCGCAGTAGAAGTGGTCTTTTGGGAGCAAGATAGCCTGACGGAGGCCAAACCTCTCCAGGCGGTTTTGAATTCAGTGTTGTTCCTTCTCCTTGACCGGTTGCCACTCGGATTGACGTTGCATTTAAATTTTTCAAGATTGTAGTTTTCAAGAAAGTAAATAAACGGAAGGGAGTTCCACAGGTGAGAAGTGCGAGAAAAAACTTTTGGAGTAGAAGTGGCAGTTGCATTTTGCTATTTCAACAGTAAAAGGGTGGGACCTAGATGCCAATCTAGTAGCAAGCTTAAATTCATATAGTCGGAGAACCAGGGGAAAAACTCCTTAGAGCAGTTGCCATGGCAATATTTGTAGAAAAGACAGAAGAAAACTACATCACGTCTGTAAGAAAGTGACTGAAGTCGAGATACCAAGTCAGGGTTGACTACATTGCAGATCCTTCTTTTGGATTTTGTCAAGAACCTCTAGATGAATAGCAGGGGCACCAGACTAAATATGGCAACAGAATTCAATGAAGGGACAAATGGTAGATTTTTAAATGTGCAAATCTACTGACTCGATACAATGAACCAACTTTCCTTGCATTTGAAAGGTTCAGCTTTAGGTATGAAGCTTTCTGGTTGACTGATTTTTTTCTACTCAGCAGTTATGTATGATCCTCCTGCACAGAAAAAGAATTCCTACCTGTATTCCTTCTAAGGAAACATCAACTCCGGTTTCACACCTTTTCAACAACACTATCGACAACATATAAACGTGTCTAATAAAATACTCATATGTACATGATCAAAAGCTGTAGATAAAAATCAGCCATTTCAACAAACACTTTGCAGGAAGGAGTTTCACAACATGAAACTACAAATAAACTAATCGAGTAATCTATAACATCTACTGGAAACAAAGAGCCTGCATGTGGATAGAAAACAAGTTTAGCGAACTCTGAAAAACAGACAAATTCCACTCAGACAGCATCTTCCTAGAACTGTTATATTGTGGAATCAGCTCCTAAAAGGCTGCTTCTCTGCTCACTACAATCTTAAGTTAATCAAGCCTAGTGTCAATTGTTATCTATCCTACATATCCTCATAATATACACTTCTTATTCCCGTCTTATAAGCCCTTACAACCTCATTTAGTCCCATCTATCTTTAGTGGCTTGTATTGGGGGAACGATAATAAAAAGAGAAATGAAAATTGTGTTACTGGGTTTATTTTGTATAAACAGAGAGACAATGTAAGAATATTCGGTCTGTCTGAATTTCCAGCATGAAGAGTTATCATTATTTAATCTTAGTTGTTATCATCAAGTACTCGTCAATCTAAGCAACCCTCAAAGAATTGCCAACTGAACCATTTATTTAATCTATGTAGTAGATCATTCATATCTAGGTATATTTCTATATCTTATTCAATGACAATAGCATTGATTCGTGAATTTGGTGATATAAATATAAGTCCAATTCCTGGGTTAAGTAGTACAGACTTAAAGTTAGTGAAAACATGACTCATAGACAAAGTAGTAAAAGAAAGCAAAAAAAAGTACTAACTATTAACTGTAAAAAAAAAAATGATCTTCAGCAAAAGGGAGAGCATAGATATCAAAAGGAATCAAGTAAAGTAATTTTACTTTCTGTAGTCATTATCGTCTACTTCCTGAAAGACCACAGTGCATTAAAGAAGACTGATAAAACAATAGAATATAAAACATCATTTGGTTTAGCGTTTCTCAACTCCAAAAAGGCATTTCAACTCCTGACTGTATGCTATTAATGACAATTACATTGATAGTATTGAGAATAATTTAACTATACGAGTGTCTGTAACAATCGTTTCTCACTACCAATTAATTTTTTTTTAGATTCTAACAGGCATGCTCTTATTCCAACCCCCAACTTATTTATTTTGATGAAAAATTTTACTATCAGAATCATCAAATGAGTTACGAGTTACAAGAAATGCAAAATGGTCTGAATAGAGAAAGGTTTTATAAAAAATAAAGACAAAAGTAATGTTCAATTATAACATTCTGGAAAGGATAATAATAACGGATGAAGAACTGGAAGAAATCCAGGATTACATTTACTTAAATAATAAAATTTAATTTCTTTTTATGATCTTTCTCTATGTTTAATAATTTCTTGGAAATTATTAAATAAAAATCGAGGCATAATGAAAACACTTTGACAATATGCTTTCATTAAAGTGCATAAATGTACGTATAATGCAAAATTTGACATACTGGTGAAAATAATCAGATATATCAAAAATCTTAAGTGGAATCTTCTTTTATGTACCGTGTCCTTTCAGGACGTAGCCGATCATGGCTCCCCAACTTCTATCCCTTGTAGTTCTCAATATGTTTTGTTCTTTTGCTATTTCTCCCAAACCCTATGCTGCCATTCACTTGCTTAAGCCCGCTAGGCATGTCACACATTGCTTTCCCTTGTCTATCTTTCCCTCTATTCTCCATGGGAATATCAGATTTTCCAAGCCCCCTTTCTCATTAGACTGAATTTTTAATTGAAATAAAATGCGAATAATGAATCAAATTCAAATATTTTTAGATTGTAAAAATATTTTTAGAGATAATAACGATTTAATGATACAAGTTCTACTAATTAACCCATAGCTAGAGGAGAAGAGGTATATACATGTAAGTGAACCCAACTAGAATTGGAGCTTGGCCCTCCGATTTCTGAGCCTTTATCCATTACACCACCTGCACATCCAAGCTTACAACACCTGATATTCCCATCACATCATGATTACTGACTAGTCTCAATGTTGCTTTACTTTAGTAGTCATGCAGTTTTGTGATGTCAATTAATACTCATCACTTTCGTAATGCTCATTGTAGTAGAGACTTTGTAATCACAGATACAATTAGCAATTTTCCAAGCGTATCTCGGATGTAGCACAATGCCGAATGTATTGGGCACCCAGTGAGGATCGAACTCACTACTCAGTAGTAACTGTTCTAGTGAGACAAGCTTGCTAACCATTACACCACCTTGAGGTGTTCCACAGATACAATTATAGTATGCCATTGAACAATGCTGGTGTAAGACACCTTCAAATAACACCTGCCCTAATAGTACTTGCTCGATAATACTCACTTGAATAGTAATCCGTATAGTGATCTGAATAAAGAAATAGTATAGAGAATAGCAATCCATATAGTAATAGAAGACAGAGTAGAAATAGCAATCTGAATAGTAATAGATGATAGAATAGATATAGTGATCAGTTAAATGTCATGCTACCTCCCATATATGCATTTCCTCTATGGTCATATGATCTACTTAATTCAATAATGGGATTGCCTGTGATTGTTCACTGGGGATCTATGTTCAAACTCAAGTGACTGCAGCAACACTTTAACCCTATATATCATACAGGAATCATTGTTTCCGGTGATATGTCCATATGGCATTTTTTTTTTTTAATATCATATTTTGAAAAGATAATAAATCAAAAGTTTCATTTCTAAAATAATAATGAAGATAACAGTCAAAAAACAAAATTAAAAATAATCCAACGATCCAAGCATTAATCATTTTCAGTTTTCTTTATTTCATTCTTTTTTGTTCCATCAGCAGATGAAGTCAAACAATTATTAATCAATTGAAAAATACATACATACATATATATATATATATATATATATATATATATATATATATATATATATATATATATATATATGTATATATATATTTAAATAAGTTTTTTATGGTACAGAATTTAATAACAGATAGGAAAAGACAATATTTATAAGGCATTTTTAAAAGCAAAAGCTAAAATAAAAACAACCGGTTTTGTCCCAGGACTTATCAAGTTTACTTATTCTGAGAATTTAAAAAGCGTGTAAATTAATTTTTAATTAACGAATGGAATCGAATGGGGAAAAAAAAAAGATACTTGCTGGGTCTGAATATTATTGGACTCTAGTTTCTTGAAATTCATAATTCCCCCCCCATTCGATTCCATTCCTTAATTAAAAATTAATTTACACACTTTTTAAATTCCCAGAATAAATAAACTTGATAAGTCCTGGGACGAAACTGGTTCTTTTTTATTTTAGCTTTTGCTTTTAAAAATACCTTTATAAATATTGTTTTATATATATATATATATATATATATATATATATATATATATATATATATATATATACACACACACATTTTAGACTTATCAATAACTGGTAAAATATCTATTCATATTTAGTTGGTCTTAAATATATTCTGTCTAAATTTCTGAGATGAGGAATTATCATTATTTATTCTATTTATATGTCGACTATTGTCCCCATCTTTCTTGGTGTCATTAATATTGGTGTATCATATTATGTTTGTAATGACTAAGTAATTCCTGTCTGAATTTATGGATGAGGATTTATCATTATTTACTTTATTTGCATTTTGGATAACACATTTATTGTTATTATTGTAACAATAAAAACAAATTGAGAACATTAGTCTGAATGTAAATAATATAAATTTAAATTGATAATTTAGAATATACAGAAAATGTTATTTGCCAGTTAAATTTTCTTTTTTTTCTTTTGTCACAGTCAGGTGATATTTTAATGAAAGCACAACCTGAACAGATTTTTTTAAAACCAGTGAAAACAACCACTCCCACAAAAATAATCGAGAGAGAGAGAGAGTGCAACTATGTCTGTCTGAAAGAGATAAATATAAAAAATATTATTTTTTGATAATGACGAGATTGGATTTTTTCCTTGTCTAACCATAAACAAATTAAAACCAAAATAGGAAATAAACACTGTATGCTTTCATAATTTTATGGAAAAATATCACCCATAAATCAATTTCAGCAATGTATTTTCTGTGATGAGGAATGATCATTATTTATATGTATTATCCATCTTGGCAAAGGTTAATTTATAAACAAAAATATAGTGGGGAGGAAACAGAAAGTACACTGTAAAAAATTTTGTTGATATTTCAATGTCTATTCTCATCAGCATCTGAATTAATTGGCATCTTGCAAATATTTCTGATAAGGAAGTTTATAAATAAAAATACATATAAATACTATAGGAGTTGTGAAATCTGAATAAAAACACTATTCAATGTTAAAAATAGAATAAACATTAATACTGATGTCATCCTCTCTTGCCACCAAGAGCAGATTTTGTTTTAATACTTTCACCAACCAAGCAAGGCAATAAAGTCACTAAGACATAAGGGATTACTGAGTGTCAGAGAATAAGAGAAAATGAAAACATTATTAACAGGTGAGAACAATAAAACATGATTCAAGAAAACAGAAGATGGAGATTAATGAAATGTCAAAGTTGAAAACAAGAAATGAATTCCAGAAAAGAGAGAAGAGAGTTCCAAGGAAAGTGAAAAGAGAGTTCCAAGGAAAGTGAAAAGAGAGTTCCAAGGAAAGTGAAAAGAGAGTTCCAAGGAAAGTGAAAAGAGAGTTCCAAGGAAAGTGAAAAGAGAGTTTCAAGGAAAGTGAAAAGAGAGTTTCAAGGAAAGTGAAAAGAGAGTTTCAAGGAAAGTGAGAAGAGTTTCGAGGAAAGTGAAAAGAGTTTCTGGAAAGCAAGAAGAGAAAGTAAATGAGAAGAGAGTTCGGGGAAAGTGAGAAGAGAGTTCCAGGTAAACAAGTAGAGATGAGAGTTCCACAAGCAAAAAGTGTAAATAAAAGTAACTTAGCATTAGAATTAATTAGAATTGTAAGGAAGAAAATCTATTTAACCAATTTCATTTCATTTTCTAATTTCATCTTGTGATTTAATTTTAATCACATTTTTAAATAAAAATCACAACTTCCTTTCATAAAAAAAATAAAAATAAATGAAAAAAATAAACATTGAAATATGGAGAGGAATCAATTACTATTCCAAACTTTTTGCCAATAAGTTATTTCCTTTGTGCTATTGACACCATAACATGTCAGCAGATCAATTCTACAGCCTTCTTCAATTTTATAATTTATACAAAATAAGAGCAATCTCTTGTTTCAAGAACCAGATAACAAAAGAAAATGGTTACTAAGATTCCAATTAAATTTCAGCAGTGTGAAGTTCTCTTAGCTTAACAGGGAAGAAAATAGAGAGCCCTCCTCCTCCATGTATAAATTAGAATCACTTAGGCTACTTGGTTGACAGTGAATGTTATTAAATGAGTATTCCATATTAGTGAATTTAAACAGCCTTGGTTGATATTTTAACAACCATTTTCCACAAAGAGGACATTCTTCACGTTCTCTACGAATAAAACCCACTGAAAAAGGTTTCAGAATGTATCAGCTGAAACATCAATAATACAAAAGAGTTCAATTTTCTATAAATTTAAAAAGAATATATTGTGTATTGTTTAGACACTCAAATCTCTTCAGACACTTGCTATGGAATCAATAACATCAAAGGAAACCCCTTACCAAAAAAAAAAAAAAAACCTTTCCTTTGTTCTCAGAGATTCTATCTGAAGAATGGATCAGACCAAGCATTGTATTAACAACAGTAATTATACAAATGTAATAAAGTATCATACAGTACAAGTGAGAACACTAGATTTTACAAGAACTACATCTTGCATTTACACTTTCAAGAGTTCAAAAGTTTTTACACAACCTTGTAGAGGCAGAATTATTTCTAACCCTAGAACCTCTTTCCGACAGACAAATCGTTACTAGCCTCTCACTACTCTATTGTTCTTTTCATTGTAAATGTTCGGACAAGCTACATTCATTAGTTCCACCAATTCAGACCTTCATAGCTAACACCTGCCAAGCCATGTCCACATAGTCAACTCATCCTCATACCCTACATATTCCACTGGTAAGTTCTGCTCAGACAGATTCTTCCATAGAACCTTAATCTTAACCTCTTCAAGTTTAGCGTCAACTGTTGTTAACTATCCTACATATGTTCCAGCATTTTATACCCTTACAAAAACCTCATTCAGTAACTGTTGTGGAGTGATTTTCACAGTGGAAGCCTGTATTTGTACTAAGTCGGTCCTAAAATAGGTTCGACATACAAAATGTTAAGAACTTGATAGAATAGGCATTACACAGAGTAATCTAGTTGTGGTCGCTGATACTTTCGTATTGGACTAACTGTCGTCAGACATTGACTGACTGACTTGTTACTCCTACTTATTATAGGTGGGAGAGTCTATTAACTATAGAATAGGTGTGTTCCACTATAACAGTAACCTTCTATCTTGAGTTGCTTTTATGCTTTGTATTGAGCGAACAACAGTATTTTGAAAAAAAAAATGAATTTCTTATATGCAACATTACATTTTATCTAACTCAAGACTTTATCAATTACCAGGCTCTCATCCAAACACGGTTTCTACATTCTTGTGATGAAGTCCCTATTCTCTCTAGGGTAAATATTTATACATCTGTCTGACACACAGTTGTTTCCCATAGGTGCCAATCACATGTTCACATAAAAGGGCAGCCACTGAGATACTGTGAGGTGTAGATCTGCACTTGTTGGCGAGGAGGTCATCTGCCTTCAATGTGGCTTCCCTGATGTCACCCTTAGTGCTAAGTATATTCCAGCATCATCCGTGGTGGGGGTGAAACATCCACAACTCAGGAAGACATCCCAGTGTTCAAACATTGTTGAATATGAGGAGTTCAAATGACAAAACAAGGCTTAGAATTGAAATAAAAAAGATAAATTATATTTTCTTGGTTTTTAATCAAACGCCTTTAAGTTAATGTTTTACACTATTGCCTACACCTTTTATTTATATTTGTATGTATCAATGTGAAAGCATTAACGTAACTATTCAGATAAATAGGTTTATATTTTTTTAGTTCTTTAAGGCATATTGCCTGCTTATTTTCTTGCTTTATTAAAAGTATAAACAGTAATAGAAATATCAACATTTGCAAAGACCTTTTGAATGATAGCCAACACTTGTTTCCAAACCAATCGATCAAGTCCACAGGCAATTTGAGGCATACACAATTCCTTCACACTATTTGTTTGACAATGTTCCTTCATCGAAACTAAACTGGCTTCAAGATTAGCATATGTTGGCTTGTGACGATAGATTTCTTTTGTAATCAAATAGTAGATATACCTGTTGGGAAACTGTAAAACAGCACATTCTCCTACGTTCTTAGCTGAAATTGATGAGAGAGAAAAAAATATAGGTTTAATGTAGACTTCATATATCAACAATAATAAATAAGAGTTAACATTGTTAATTATACACCCCCATCATTTTATAAGAGATATGAGAAGGTATGGGGGCATAAGAGTTTATCAATTATAGAAGAGTTTTTATCTTATGGCAATGTTCATTCCCACTATATATCAGTATAATTGAGTTGGGTGTATATTGACCTTATGTAATGATTAAAAGAAAATGCACAGGGTTGATGAATACAAAATAAATCTTTATATATCACAATAATACAAAAGAATAAGCCGAAAGTTTCAAGAGTTCAAGGGTCAAAGCCCTGGCACTATAAGATAGAGAGATAGTCCAGGAAGAAATAAATGTATAAGGGTGTTCCAATAACTTGGACCAATTTTAAATATGAATTAAGTTTAAGTGTGTAATGATTTTTTTCTTTTTCTTTCAGAGTTAACAATTTAAGTCTTTGGCAATTTCAACCACAGAAAGATTAACAATCAAATATGTTAAAGTTATCGAAGCTGATTACGATAATGGATGTTCAAACAGAAATGCATTTAGTGCACTTTGTGATTTTTGTTGGTCAATATAATCGACCAACCGAGAGTGCAGTTGCAAATGATGTAATGTTGTTGTGGAGAGGTTCAATTCCTGTGCTCGATGACGAATAGAGGGGTCTGGATTTTTGGCCACATTCTCATGCACTTCAGCAACATTTTCAGCTGAACAGCATAAATAAGTATGCAGTGGTGTTTTCACATCTGCTACCGACCCACTTTGTTTGAATTTACGAACAATTTTTCCAATTGCACTCTTGAAACTGTAACACGTTGTTTGATTGTTAATCTTTCCATAGCTGAAATTGTCAAAGACTTAAGTTGTTAAATCTGAAAGAAAAAGAAAAACCTCATCTTCAGGATGTAGGCAACCATGGCTCTCCACAATTTCCTGTCTTATGTAGCTCTTAATAAAGTTGCTTCACCATCCATTTACTCAAGCTCACTAGATAGGTCATGCATTATCATTTCCTCTGTCCTGACAGCATCAGATTTTCCAAGACTTCCTTTCTCATTATGTGTCTGAGAAATTTCAATTCTCTCTTCTTGATGTTAAGAATAAGTTTCCTTTATGTTTCCATCTTCCCTAAAACCTTATCATTGCTCACATGTTCCATCCATTGTATTCCCAGCATCCTTCTGTAGAACTACATTTCTGCTGCTTCAAGTTTCTTCTTCATCTGTAAGATGATTGCTCAGCATTCACTGCCATATAGGAGGACCAATATTACATAGCAGTCCAATACTTTTTTTCTTTGTTTCTAACAAAATGTCCTGCTTTTTTTTTTACCTGGCTTTTTTGGAAGATATCTTTCACTACCCCAAAGTGCCTTTGGATATCAGCATTGCACTTTCCATCCTCTGTTAAAACACTTCCCAAATAAATAAATTTTTGAACTTGTTTGATTTCAGTATCTCCAAGTTGTAAATTGCATGTTGGACTGTTCTTTTTCCTAACAACCATGCATTCTGTCTTCTTGCAAATTTAAGGATAAGCAACCCTGTATATTCAATTTTTTCAATGTAAATTTGTAACAATCATTTGTTGTATTTCTCCCCACCCCTATTTACACTCATGTGCACAACTATTGGCACCCCTTGTCCAAAAATTGTTTGTTTTTTTTTTTTACTGAATTTCTCACTAAAATTAAATGTCTATGAAACTGCTCCTGTATCATAATAATGTGAACAATCAAATCATAAATTTTGCCAAAGGAGAACATCCAGCAATGTTTAACAAGGCAATATCAGCATCATGAAGCATCAAGATACCACTTTGTTGGAGAAAAGGAATGAAGGTGACAGAAAGAATCTCTCTCTCCAGATTGGGATGAGCAGATATTCATTATTAGAATTGGTTAACAATGATCCAAAGATAACAACTGCAGAAATGAAAGCCAATTTGACAACTATTGGAATCCATGCTTCAACGTCAACAATTACTCAAATTCTCATTAGAGTTGGCTTGAAGGTGTGCTGCCCTCAGAAGATGCCATTGTTGAAAAAGAACCACTTAACTACTTGTTTGAAATTTATGAAGGACTTTCTGAAGAAGCCAAACTAGAGTTATTTGGTCGCATTGATAGGACTACTGCTTAAAGAAGCCTACAATCTGAAGAATACAATTCTTACCATCAGTCGTAGCAGAGGCAATATAATGCTGTGGAACTGTTTCCCTGCTAAAGGGAACTGAAGGAACAATGTAAAAAAAGAGAGTTATCTCGATGTTTTGAACAAAAGCCTGAAGTTATTGGTAAAGCAACTGGGATTAGGATACCATTGGACCTTCATGCAGGACAATGATCACAAGCATACCTCACTTTTAACCCAAAATTGAAAGAAAACATGATAGATCTACTTCCATGGTCTGCTGAAAGTTCCAATTTAAACCTGATAGAAAACTTATGGTAGGAGCTAAAGAAAAGAGTGAAGACAAAAAGGTCATCTAATTTGAAGTGATTGTGTTAAAATTCTTTCTGGTCTGTGCCTAAAGCTAATTGAAAATGGCTCTCACAGATTGAAGGAAGTTATTATGCATAAAGAATATACTAGTGATTGGTAATCATTGAATAATGTAAAAGGTGCCAATATTTTGCACCATTCAATTATGTTTTTTTTTTTGTTTCACATGTTAAAAATAAATTGTTTTAGAAATTTAAATTTGTCTGATGTTCCTTAAACAATTGTGTCTAGATTGACCAAAATTTATTTATGTAGATACTAATTTATCAAGAAATTCCACAAAAACCCATTTTTGACAAGGGATACCAATAATTGTGTGCATAAGGGTATATAATTCTGATTGCAGCAATGAAAGTAGTATTAATCTGAAGAAGTCTCTTCTGGAATGAAACATTACTTAAGCATTTCTTTTTTTCATTTTATTATTTGATAACACACATCTACACAATTATTTATCAAAAATGAGAGAGGTAAAAGATTCAATTATAAAAATCATTCACGAAACTAGTTTATCATCACTTTTAAAACAATAAAACCATGTTTTTATCCAACTAAAATGTTTTCAGATGAGGCTGTTTTAGATTTACATTTTATATGCTATCCATTATAGTTGTTGCTACTGTTGAGAGTCCTCAAGTGATGTGGTTTCTTTTATTTGGTACAGTTCTTTGCTTTTGATTCTGTAGCATCAAAACATTTAAAGGAGGATGATCTGAAGGATTTATCTGAAAAAGCATCCAACAGTTTAGATATTTCTGTATGAGTTTGGTGACAAGTATGACATCTATATGAAAGTCTCAATCTGATGTGGCTATTTAAGAACATGACAAGTTTTTAGGTTAATGTTTTGGTTCTTTAGTAATTTGAAGTGTTCAAAGAGTCTATCCCAAGCACAGCCTATTCAATGTTCAATATCCTTATCTTCTATACTAAATTTATTATAACTGATCCATTCACCAAGGTATTTGAAATGTTTGGTATTTACTAATTCCATATCCTTTTTATGATGGATCCAGTATAGGTGCCATCACCATTTTCATTGCAATTTCAGATCATAGTTTCTGTATTGGAAATGTTGGGCTTCAGTATTATTTCTTTGAACGTTTGGTCACGGATGTTGATGTTTTTTATTCAAGATCATTCTTATCCCAATAATGAATACCTATCTCACTGTTTTATATTAGTAGATTTGTTTGGGATGTGGTATGGAATGCTTATATGATCAGTGCCTGCCTATTCATATACGTGCTTGTATATGTGAAAGGCATAATCCAGGGAAAGATTAAATAGCCCAAGGCACTCATTTCCTCCTTTCTGTACTCCTAATGAGATTTTATAGGTGAAAACAAGTGACTCAATATCTACTTCCCCTTTGAAATGAGTTAAGGAATACCAAACACCAACTGTAAATTGTATTTTTTAATATAATTTATGCAAAAAGGTAAATATTTTAAAAATCCAGTTCATTTTTTAAACTAGTTTTCATTGAATCATTTTGCAGAAACTTTATATTTGGATGGTTTTAAAAAGTTTATAGATTTCTGTTGGAAGAGATTTCACCAGAAAAACGTCTCAAGAAAAAAGATATAACAGAAATTAAATCATAATAAATTATTGAATTACTGATTTTATATTAGATTTAAAAAAATACTTTTATTTAAATCAGCAACATATTTTCTTTCTTAGAAATTAAAATGTGACCTTTCACGTCAATATTTTATTAAAGTATTATTCATTTTATTACTAATATAATTGCTATAAACTAACTTTTTCCTAGCTAAATTTCCGACTTTTTTCCTGGTCAAAATTGTGAATTTCTGTGATTTTTTTTTACCTGATCATAAATGTCAAGATGTAATCAAAGTAAATTTAGCTGACAAAAAAGTAATAACTAAATACTGAATAAAACTGTTTTAATTCCACAAAAGAAATTTACGTCTTTATAACTTTGTTACAAAAAAAAAAAAAAAAAAAAAAAGTGCATCTTTATATAACTTTGTTATTTAATCTCAGACTTTAAACCAAGATATAAAAGATATTAAATTATTGCAGTACGATTGAAAATGTTCACTTTTTGTAAAAGATTTTCAGTCAGTCATACTGCAATAATTTAATATCTTCTAAGTTTTGATTTTGGTTTAAAGTCTAAGAGATTAAATAACAAAGTTATTAAAGATGCGCATATTTTGTAAAAACAAAAAAAAAAAGGAAAAAAAACAGTCAGTACTTTCGACTTAAGTGAAAACCTATTGACCATTTCATGTCTAAGACTCAGGCAGCCTAAAACCTGCTTTAAATAATTTTTCTTCATCTAATATTTTATTTAGACATATTTTAGGGTTGTTCCTGCAAAATAGGAAAGACATACCTTGAACAAAAACAGTGGTATGAGAGACAATATGGTGTTCACAAAGCAGAAAAGTAGTCTATAATAATAAAATAACTTATTATATAAGCAGTTAAGACAGTTAAAATGTTTTTATTTTTATTTTTTTTTTTTTACTTATGCTAGTGCATAAAAATATAAATAAATATCCCAGACTGGTTTGGTATTTCATCAATTTTCATGATTTATTTTTTTTGTATTTATCGATACTATATTGTTCCTGGTACACAATGACGTCTAATTGTTCCGGAGCATATGTCAGACATGGAAACAGATACTTTTAAATGCCAAAATGAGACTATCAAAAACTTTTGCTAAAACAGTTCTAAATGAAAATAAAAAAAAATATCAAGGAAAATGAAGGATACATTTCTGTGCACGCATTTTCAATTACCAGTGGTAATGGTGCCGTAAGAGAAGCAAGAGACGTCCCTATTCAAAAGATTAAACGCAAAATATATATTTATATATAATTATTTATTTAAAAATATGATTCCAACACGCTACATAAGAGGTCTCATAAGAGGTCGAAATTTTTTTTTTTTTTTTTTTTAAGTTTCGCTTGAAGATGGAACAGAGCTTACTTTAATTCAAATAATTATATTGAAGTTTTCGGCTCTTGTTTTGAAACATGAGACCTCTTATGTAGCATGTTGGAATCATATTTTTAAATAAATAATTATATTTATGCTCTACTTTTGTATCGAGTACTATTTTTTTTAAAATAATAACAAAACTACTAAAGAACTTTTGGATTATTTACCTAACAAGTTCTTTCCTATTTTCTATATATTTTTTACACACATATATATATATATATATATATATATATATATATATATATATATATATATATATATATATATATATATATATGTGTGTGTGTGTGTGTGTGTGTGTGTTCCAACCTAGATTTCCCTTCATCCTCTAGGTTAATTAATCATTCTCCTTCTTTATGTATCGTGTCCTCTCCGGACGTAGGCGATCAAGGCTTTCCACTATTTCTCATCCATTGTAACTCTTAGGTAGGAAAATTTCGCTAGAAACAAGGAAAAGAGTACTAACTAATAATAAAAAACAATAAACTACTCTATGTAATATCTGTCCTCTTGTATGGCAGTGAGTGCTGGACGATCTCCTGAAAGATGAAGAGGAGACTTGATGCAACAGAAATGTGGTTCTACAGAAGGATGCTGAGGATACACTGGACCGAACACTTGAGTAAACGACGAAGTTTTGGAGAAAAAGGAAACAAGAATCATAGATACAAACATAGAGAACGCCAAATGTAAGGGAGACAACTTTGTATTGAACTTAAAGATAATCAAAAGTACAACGCTTTTAAAACGAAAATGATAGTTCTTTTTCCATGAAGAAGCGTGTCACTTCAAGATGTGGCTGACTCTGGCTCCCCATAATTTTCAATCCTTTATAACACACACACACACACACACACACGTGTGTGTGCAAAAGACAATAGGAAAACTGTAATAGTTGCCGACGCGTTTCGTCTAATGTGGACTTTTTCAAGGCAAAAACGAAATGAATTTATTTAATAAAGTAACTAATAATAACAAAAGAAAATGTCCTTAGCAACTGGAAGAATTTAGAGAATGTTATTTTCATACTGTTAACTGAAAATTACGTTAACAGAAAGGCTATAAACAAAAAATGATCTGATCAGTTTCAACTCAAACCACTCTTCTAAAATTAAATCTGGAATTATTATAGGTTTCTAAGAGCATTAAGAATCTGCAGTCCCCAATATTTACTTAAAGAAGAAACATACATAGAAAACACATTCAAAAACCTACAATACCCATATCATTTCATCCACAATGCAAGAAAGGCATACAAAATATACAACCGAAACAAAAATAATAACATAATCCACAATAATAAATTACATGAAAACAGATGCATAATACTACCGACAAACTGTCACGTCCACTATCCAGAACAACCTATCCCATTTAAATAATCTTAAAATAGTCACAAACACTTCCAAAATCATTATGGCTATACTCAGATCCTCAAACACTAATAGCAATATTTCTGAAGCAGGTATTTATAAAATAAATTGCCAAATCTGTTCTTCCCACTATATTGGAGAAACAAGTATTTAAAAAAAACAAAAAAAACGCATTTATGAGAACAAAAGAGACCTCACAAAAAACAACTTAACTAATACACTAGTCATACATAGAAATAAATTCAACCACAATTTTGATTTTAAAAATGCTACATTCATAAAAATAAGAAAATAACTCGCTCAGAAGGAAAATCCTCGAGAGTGCCGCTATTGAATATTACCCAAATATTAATCTACGCCCAGGCTTTTTCCCTATTTTACCTTTCTTAACAGAATTACTACTTACAAACGTACACAACAGTATCAAAAAGTCAAAAGAAAATAGTTGAATCCGTCAACACAGCAATAAAAACAATATCTCCACACGTGACAGTAATTGACGTAATTTTCAGTTAACAGTATGAAAATAGCGTTCTCTAAATCTTCCAGTTGCTAAGGACATCTTTTGTTATTATTAGTTACTTTGTTTAATAAATTCATTTCGTTTTGGCCTTGAAGAAGTTCACATTGAATGAAACGCGTCGGCAACTATTACAGTTTTCCTATTGTCTTTTACATTTATAAATATTGTCTTTTCCTACAGGTTAACTTAGAAATTTTCCATATATCTCCACTTCCTCCTCATAAGACATGATTAATGCATTGTCCAAATTTTTTAGTTCCTGGGAAATTAAATTTAGGGTTTATTTACATCAATACTATCTATCCAAAATACGTCCTTACAGAAAAGAATGACTCGAATTCTCTTAAACAAATAGGACCATGTGTTTTATACCTAAATTCCAAACTTGGGTTTTGTTTATATTAATATTATCTGCTCAAAACGTTATTATCTTGACAGAAAGCGAGGAACAGAAAATTCTTAAACAAAGAGAGCTATGTTTTTTATGCAAAGTTTCCCTAAGTTTAGGACAGTTGGAGGTTGAGAAATCTCTAAATTTTAGGTAGGTTATCTATATAAAATGAAGGCCCATAGGGCCCCAAGATACATCAAAAGAGCAAATACATATACGCCTACATGACAGGAGAATTAAATTTGAAGGAACCAGCTACTCATTGTTTTAACAATTAATACTAGATTTCTTAAATCACCATACACTGAGATAGAATTTATTTCTATTTTAGATAATAGAGACATTTTATTCACTAGTGGTTAAATGGAGCAAGAGATGGCTTGTAAATTTCAATGCCACCAAAACAAAACTGGTTTCATTTAATCACCACAAAATCTTTTCTGCCTGACTTCAGGAGAGCAACAGTGCCATCTGGCCTCACATTTTCCACTGATATGAAGTGCACTGACTATATCAAGTCAATTGCTATGTCTACTGCAAAGAAAGCAGGTTCACGTTGTTGTTCCTGAAAGTGATTCTCGTCAGAATTCATCTTGCATATTTATAAATTTACCATTAGTCCATGGATCGAATACTGTTGACATATCTGGTCTGGTACATCTCAAGATTCTTGATAAAATCCAAAGAAGGATATGCAATGTGAATCGATCATGACCAGGCAACTCAATTTCAGTCACTTTCTCACCAACATGACATGGCTTCCCTCTGTCTTTCAGCAAATCAGTTGCCATGAAAATATTTTTAGAAAAGACAGAGGGAAATCATGCCATGTATCATCCTTAAATTCATGTAGTCAGGGGACCAGGGATAAATCTCATCAAAACAGAGAAAATATGAAAATATTTATAGACGAGTTTTTTTTTCCCTGGTTCCCTCACTACATGAATTTAAACATGCTACTGGATTGGCTCACCGTTTTACTGTTGAACTAACTAGATGCACATGCCACTTTTACTCTAACAGTTTCTTTTCTCACACTTCTCACATGTGAAACTTCCTTCTGATTTCTTGCTTCCCTGATAACTACAATCTTCAAAAATGTAAATGCAAGGTATTCTTGAACCCTATTCCTTTTTTGTCCTTTCCTCAATCCTCCCCATTCTCAGTCATCTTTATTTCCACTCCCTGTAGCCCCTTGCATCCTAGTGGACTTATCACCTTGCTTAGGGTGAAATGATTAAAAAAATAAAAATAACTGAAAGAAAGAGAAATTACAACAAAGCAGCAGCACTTATCAGCAGGCAGGTTAGTTATAAGTTTCTAAGTTCTCCATTTAGAACTGTCCCATGGGACAATAGCCTTGTGGATTAAAGCATTGATTCATGATTGTAATTTTAAGTTCAAATGTGTATTTGAACTCAGTGGAACTGGGGTGAGCAATAACTGAGCAGTACTCAATAAGTGTAATGAGAACAATCTTAAAGGGTTCAGTTCAAAGTTTTCTGAAGGATACCTGGGTTGACAAGCACCTTCATCAAATGCTGGTCAATCCAGACAAAATGTTGTCATAATAACAAAGATGAGAACAGTAGTCCACATGTCAATAAGGACAATCAAATTCACTTCACTGACATTGGTCAGCAGGGGACCAAGAAGAAACACTAAGATTAAACACAAGCAATAATTTATGAGATGAGCTTAACTGCATCTCCCATAAGCTCCTTCATATAAATATTCACTAAGGTTGGCTTAATTAGAATCCCTATAGTGAAACATTATGTAAGATTCATAGTAGTAATGGCTTGTGAGATTACCCAACAAAGAACAACAGTTGAAAATGAAGGTATCAATATTAATGATTTTTAAATGCAGAGACTTGAAGTTTGCTGTCTGGTTTGAAGTCATGCTCCTTGCTTTTTAATTCACCTCATTGGTTGGTTGGTTGGTTGGTTGGTTAAGTTTTATGGCACATCAACCCTGAGGGTTATATAATGCCAAATCTTGTTTATACCTATGTATATCTTGTTTTACACACACACACAATTATATACATAATATAACTGATTTAAAAATAAGGTTCCTTCACTACAAAGGAATTTCCATGTTTCAAAAACCGAAGCAAAAACTTCAAATTTAATTATATAATTAAATTAAAAGCATTAGTTCTGTTTCATCTTCAAGCGAATTTTGGAATAACTTTAACCTAATTATTGTAGTAACACAGATCATGGCTTACCTAATATGAAGCATGTTCATGCAGCTGTAACAGGAAATCCGGTTCGAGGCCTAGAGGCGCGCATGCGCATCGACCGGGATTTGATGAAATGGACATCACATGTATGCGAATGTATCAACACCTGCCACTTACTATATAAGCGGCTTGTTAGGGGAGGGTAATAATTCTGTAGATGACGCTCGTGGTGTGCAGTAGAAAGAGAAAGCAATACAGGCGGCAGAAGCAGAATACCCAATTCTTAATACAAGTTATTTCGGCCCTTAAGATGGATGCCGATTTTAATCTGAAGTTGATTCTCCTGTTTGACGGTGCTGGATCGGTGGTCAAACGGTTTGGTTTGGTTTGTTTTACGGCATATCAACCTCAATGGGTTACGTAATACCGACAAAATTTTTATTGCTGATAATGTTTTTCTTCAAAAATCTATTGCTGGAAATATTTTCCCTTGAAGAAATCTATAACTGCTCATATTTTTTTCAAAAAATTTATCTGTTTTAGCTGTTTGTATTGCTAGTACTTTTTTTTTTTTTTAAAGTTTTGCTGATAATAATTTTTCATTCAAAAATTATTGCTGGTAATTTTTTTTTATTACAAAGTATTTCTGGTATTAAAACCTATTTTTACACAAGTTTGGGTGTTAACTATTTTCCCATAGCTGAGACCCTAACAGGTGCTACCACTCCGGGTCAGAGTGGACCTGGGAACACCAGCAATTAAGAGGCGGTTCCACGCTCCTCAAAACCTCCTGATCACAGGCCTTGCTGTTGGACGTAGTTTATCGTCTTACCCAGGACGGCGATGGTCGAATTGATAGAAAAGGCAGAATTTGTCTGCAGACTGTACGACGTGAAATGGCTGGAACACGTCATTCCCTTGTGAATGACCGTTGGGAACGTCTATCAACAATCGAGAAACGAGAAGGAGGATGCAGACAAAATAAAGACTACCTTATATACGGCCTTCGTGACAGACGAGTTCGCAGCACATGAGCAATTCACAGCGCGCCGGATGCAATAGGAAGAATTCATGACATTTATCAGGCAGACCTACAGAAGCTCGCAGTATAGGTTGGTGCGGTGAGCGACCACGCGCACAAGTGCGCATTTGTAGCTGGACTACCAGTCCAGATCAAACAACTAGTGTCACCGAGAATGAACATGCTGTCCACTGACCAGATGCTGGCGCGTGCCCGGGCTATCCAAAAGGACGACACGTTGGAAACAACAACGGTAATGGCAGCAGCATCACCAGCAACTGGAATTAAGAGTCTTGACATCCCCGTTTATCCCCATACCGACGTTACACGCTACGCTTGTATCGAAGCGAACCACCTTGCATGTGACTGTCTCAGCAGTCAAACGGTCACCATATCTAAAGAAGGAAGCAGGGTGCATGAACTGGGGCCGTGTCGAGAGATGCGTTGTTTTCAGTGACACGCTCTGGGTTACTCTGCGCGTACCTGTCCGGGAAACGAAACTAGGGAATAGACGATAGTGCCAGTCTCTTTCCTAGAGCAGATAAAAACTAAGCACTATTGGTAATCGCAGTCCAAATTGATGGGAGGTCATGCAAAGCGCTTGTTGATTCCAGTTACTACCGATCATTAGCCAGCTAAGACGTGTGCTGATCATAGATGAAAAGGTTTGTGCGTGTGGTGACCATCAATCGAGAAACTAACGCCTACGCAGTGTCAGGGTCGTCAACGTGATGGTGGTAATCCCATCAAAGTAGATGTCCTGGTGACTCACTCTGGAATATGACCTGCTGATTGGGATGAACACTTTAAAAGATATGGGAGGGGTACAAACCTCTCCTTCAGGTACAGTAGAGTCCTATTGCAGCGAACCACTCCTATGACTTCAGCGCCATATTTGACCAGGCGGCGAAGGTTTGGAACGCAACATGGAAGTGGACGGGAGGTCAAACCTCAGCAATGCCGCGCAACACGATAGTTGAATAACCCGTCGTGTCCAACTTGGTGCAATGCGAGTACGAGCGTGAGCTGCGAATCTGGTTGGATAATGGTTGGTTGATACCATATGCCGGGAAGGAGCTCAGGTCAGCTAAGGGTTTAATTTCACTGATGACTGTGTTCCAAGAGAACAAAGGAAAGGTTCGCCCTTTCATGGACTAACGGGAGCTGAATAAATACGTTGACACGTTCTCCGTGAATTCTGACGTTTGTGCGCCCAAATTAGGAGAATGGCGGCAACGGGGAAATAATGTATCACTTCAGGATTTAAGAAAAGCTTATCTTTCAACCACCATTACTCGTCGAAGCGCATTTTCTGTATGAGAGAAACTAACCGTTCACTTTCCAGTGTGTGGCTGACTTAGACTAACGACTGCATTTCTGAAGCGACGGGCAAACGCGATGACCAAAGATTGGGACAAGACCTGCAATGCCCTACTAAAATGCATGCTCACTGAAACAGTTACCAGAGCACGTCAGGAGGATCCTGCCATAGGGAATTAATACAGGCGCGATCAGGAAATAAAGGTGTGGGTTGATGCAAGCTCCCTGGCTACCGAAGTAGCGTTGGAAGTTGATGGGGGACATCATCGAAGAGGCATGTTAACTGCGTCCAGGCGGAGACTCGCAGCATATATATCATGCTGAGCTGGACACGGTGTTGAGGGGCGTTAATCTAGCATTCCAATGGAAAGCAACAATGCTGCGCCTGCTAACGGATTCAACATGTGTGCACCGGTGGATCTCGGACATTCTGACCAGGAGGGCAAAAATGCGCACCAAAGCGGCCACAGAGATGCTAATAAGATGTCGGCTCAGCACATTGGAGGGGCTTGCCAAAGAATACGGCCGATGTGGCCTTGGTCAAGTCTAGTGCAAAATAGGCCGATCATTTCACCAGGGTACCGCAGCGATGACTTGACGCAACACGAAAGAAAGCAGAGCCTACACAGCCATATGATTCTACCCAGATAATGATTATCCATCAGCAAAGTAGGCATCCTGGTGCACCCTGTATTTTGTGAGGCAGGTCAATCCTGCAATATCTAAGGTTGCGGATAAGAAAGGGTGGGACAATGTGAAGCGTGTCAGTCCATAGACCGTGCTCCGGTACAGTGGAAAGCTGGACAGCTAGATATAACAGACACTTGGTGCCGAATACGAGTGGACGGGGCCTACCTTGGCAGCAGACACTACCTGACGCTGATCGATTGTGGCCCTACACGATTCTTCATCTGGTGTCCACCGTTCCGTCAGGACTCTGCCAGCGTCATCTGGAGTCAATATTATTCGAACGAGGACCACCGACTGAGCTACTCGCCGACAATGGTGTGGCATTCTACGGGAGTGCATTCAGAAAATTTGAAGAAGGATGGGGCGTTCACCTGCACTTTCGATGTGAGAACTTCACGGCGGGAAAAGGAGTAGTGGAAAGATGCCATTACACCATCAAGCACATTGCCGCCAGAAAGCAGTGTTCTGTTGAGGAAGCAGTGTATCTTTACAATATAATGCCAAAGGACGATACATCAGCCTCCACAGCCCCAGCAAATGGAATCTACACCTACCATGTGCGGGTAAAATGTATAGATGTTGCAACTCCACCAGCATGCGAAGTGAATGCAACAATCAAAATTGGAGATGTAGTGTGGGTGAAAGCTCTGCGCACAATCGGCACATCTAATTTTGGAAAGGTTGTGGTGACTGGACACCATGGTCTACGCTCAGTTCTGGTCAACAGGATGCTGCACCATATTAGGGACTTTACACCCTGTTAAGTGGTTGGACCTTGACAGTGAGTCCTCGGAATGGGGCAGTGCAGTTGAAAAATCAGAACCAGAAATCATAGAACAACACACGGATTCCACACAAATGCCCAGTGACACTATGGATAATGATGACCCGCCAGACCCAGATGAAAAGACTTCCCCTGTCTGATTCACCTCAACAGATGGCACTCCCGCGTTAGACACACAAACTCCTTCGGTTCCATTACAGAAAAGCGCAAGACAAAAGTGACCTGTGTGATCGCGAGATCAGGGGAGAGTGTAGTAATGCAGAACATGGCTTACCTAGTATGAAGCATGTTCAAGTTGTTGCAGGGTTAACAGGGAATCCAGTTCAAAGCCTAGATGCGCGCATGCGCATCGACTGTGAGGAGGATAGTAATTCTGTAAACAATGTGTGTGGTGCGTAGTAGAAAGAGAAAGAGGTTCAAGCAACATAAGCAGAGTACCAATTGTTTATCTTAAGTTAAATAATTTTGTAATTTTCTTTTTTAAATAAATAAGCCATTTCTCTCAGAGAAAGATGTCAATGTACTTTAACTGCAAGGATAGATATTCTATTAGCAAAACATCAAACTTTCTCTTGAAATAAAAAAAATACTTCCTGTAAATAATGGGTCTACCATGAATGCAAACTTTATGCTACAATGGAAGTCAATAGACAGAAGCTAATCAGGGAAAGTAATTACAATAAAAACAGTTATGATTGAAAGAGATAAAAAAAATATAATGTTCACACATTGCAGTCGTTTGAACTAGAGGAGATTTTTTTTTTTTTTTACAAGGTTTTTGTTCAGTCTGAGAAATTCTAGATCTAAAATCATGAAGAAAAGGATTTCCACTTCAGAGTCTACTGAGCCATAAACCAACTGAATGTATGATTGCCCTATTCTAATCCTGCTTGTTTTTCAGTCATTTAGTTAGCATGTGTGTTACACTCTCTGTACCCTGCACACAAATTCTTGGTACAGAGGCAGCAGTTAAAATAAGTCCCTAACCCTTTTATCTACTATCCAACTGGTATTACTCTGGGGTACTGTCATTAACTCACATTCAAGAATTATGTAAAGTACCTGCTTGCTTAATTCCCTGCCATTGACTTAGATAAACAATGGACCACTCAATTTTCAGTGCAAGGGAAGAAAGAAAAAAATAATATATAACAGATGCTGTTTGGTCTTAGCAGAAGAATGACACTGTTATATCTTTTCATTTGTTTCCTCTTACATTTTTAATAACCCACATTCACATATGACTGTTATTGTAATATTTGTTAAGCTCAGATATTTAATGATGCAATAAAATTTCTATGGGTATGTTATAGTCACGTAACTTATTTAATTGTTGAATTAAAAATGATGATTTGTCAGAACATTTAAATAAGAAAACAATGGAATTTTCATGGGTACTGATATTTTATATACAATTCCTAAACAAAACAGGCCCTGGACCTATTAAGATTATACAAAAATATATAGAATAAAGCATTGAGTGCAACTGATTTTAAGATTATAGACAAAAAAAAAAAAATCAACATATTAAGCAGAGTTCAATAATGTAGACAAATATTTTAATGGTGACTATTTATTAGGTGGAACATCAAGGTCTTTGAATTTTGAGGATAAATAGTTGAGAATGTCAAAATGACCCATTTCCCACCCAACAAAAAGGAAGAAAAATGTAATGGAAAAAAATTTTAAAATGTCAATTTCAATTAAAACCAAAATATTTCAAATCAGATTAACCAAAATACGTATAGAGTTCATCAAAATCTATATATAAATTTGTGATTTCTGTTAGTCCGTCCATCAATCAGCATGTTGCAAAAAGATTTTAGTAGAATTAAATTTTCATTCACAAACTGATTAGATGTTTATAAAGAAAAAACATATTTCAACTTTTCATCAAGATAGTTACAAAAAGGTTTTCAGTGGAAGAAATATTCAAAGAAATTCTAATTTTAATGAAAAATTTAGAAACAAAGCGAAAATTTAGTGATTAGAAATAAAATAAAATAACATTTTTACTTAACAGAATTTCTTACCTTGTCTTTTTAATTCATTAACACATCCAAATTTTGTTTTGAAAATACTTGCTATCCCTTTCGACATACATAAATCTTTACTGACACAATGAGCCAATGAACTGGTATCTGGGCACTGAAACAAGTCACCTTCAATCTCCTTGTACTGCAAATGCTACAAAAACAAACAAATAAATATGAAGTTGTAATTTAAAAGATTTAAGATAACTGTATATTCTACTAAAATATTTTTTTGTAGTGTAGTTTATCATTTACATGAGAAAAATCATTTGGACTGAGAGCTGTCATGTTCAAAGAGAACTGAATGAAATAATAAAAAAACCCAAAAAAACATGGATTGTCGATGCTATTGGAATTCATCAAATGATGGAGTTACGGTTAACAAGCACAGTTCTGGATTTATCATCATTTTTATCAAACACTAATTACATTTTTATAAATTCTGAAAATGTTTGTCTGAGATAAAATATCAAAATTAGTTTAGTTTGTATGATTAAAAAATAAAATAAAAAATGTTTAGGAAATTTGAATTTTTCTCTTCCTTTCATATCCAGATAATCAAGGAAGTAGTTTGTGTTTAAGCCAAAAAAAAAGGTACAAATTTAATGATTATTTTTTTTATCAAAAAAGGTTTTCAAATCTCAACTCAGTATTTATGTCAATGAAACACTTATTTGCTCCTGTCTTAATAGGTCTGACAAAATAAAACGACTTCCAATCAGTTGTTAACTGGAGCAAGAATTGGCTTGTAAATTTGAATGCCTCCAAAACAAAACTGTTATTCTTTAATCATTATAGAGAACCATTTTTGCCCTCCATCAGCATGGCTTACACTGACCCCAGCGAGCAATTCTTTGCACCTTCTTGGTATCATGATTTCTACTGAGAGGAAGTGAAATGATTATATTGAATCAATTAAGTCTGCTTCTGAGAAGGTTGGTTCATGGTGTTGTGCCACAGACTCTTTCTTATCAGAATCTTGCATATTTATAAAACTAACATTCTTCTATGCATTGAATATTGCTGTCATATCTGATATGCTGATCCAGCTATATATCTTAAGATCCAAAGAAGGATCAGTAATATTATTGGTCCTAACTTGGCATCTCAATTCCAGTCATTGTCTCACTGCCATGACATGATACGACTTCCCTCTGTTTTTTCTATAAATATTTTCATGGCAGTTTTTCTAACTCTCCTCCTTTGTAACTTGACCACATGAATTTAAGCATACTATTAGATTGGCTATGAGGTCTCATTATTTTACAGTTGAATTAACTTAGATATAACCATGAACTCTATTCTAATAGTTTCTTTTTACACACCTCTTGCCTGTTGAATTCTGTAAAAGAATGAATGCAATTCCTCAGAATGTCACAAAGTCCACTGTAGACAGACACTATGTTCTGACTCCTTTGGATGCAGAATATTTGGCCACCATATTTTTCAATTTCTCTAGTAGGTGACAATTTGACGATTTCCAAGTTGCAGTCCAGATTTTTGTTTCAGTCAGGTTCAGTGCTAAAATGGAGTTCGTTAATTTTAAGGGCAGTACATATCAGCAACTTCCATTGAGAATACAGCCTTACACAAGCTGGTTATTTGAATTCCATCCAACTTACTGATGATGTCCATTCTCAGCATGAGGTTGAATCCCAGGGATTTACTGTCCACTACTAGGACTGATTTTTAACTGGTTTCTATTTCAAGCTCTATGGCACTAATTCCTTGATTCTTAAGGACCCCTCCATTGGCGATCAATACATTGACGTTCTCTTTGGAATTATTCATGAGAGAGCAGGAACAGCAAGAATCCACCAATACTGGACATGACATCCCATTTATGTTCGCCTTTATCACTGGGAGCGTCTCATTTATTTCCTTTGTGGGAAGAAGGCAAGTATAGCAATATAACCTAGTGCTTGGCTTCAAAAACACTGTACTTATTGGTGTGCCATTCATGGATGGCTACAACTCCACCCTGGGGCAATCCTTGGTATAATGATTAGGTGCAGAGTACCTGTAACAGCTTATGTTGGTAGGACACTTAGTGAAGGGTATGGGAATGTTCAAACTTTTGAATGAGAGGCTACCATGAATGGTTTGGTTTATTTTGTTTAACAAAAATAAACCCCAATGGGTCATTTAATGCTGACAAGAAATTTTAGGATAGATTCATATGAATAGAATATGTATTCTTTGTAAGAAATCAGTTTATAGATCAGGTTTCATTGACATATTTTTATAAAGAGGGTTTTTGTTGAGTCTAGTTTCATTGAAATATTCTTTTCAAATATAATTTGTAGAGAAATTGATTTTATTGACATTTTCATTTGGTTTATTATTTTTGGTATAGACCAACTGTTTTAAGAAATAATATTATATCATCTACTTTTGCTTTCTCAAAGAGCTCATGTTTATATTATAGCATTTTTGTCTTGAGAGAGAACAAGGTCTGAACATTCAGTTAATATGTTTAATAGTGTATGACATTTCACAGGCTTGGCATACTGGTTAATCTTTATTGTTTTTAGTAAGTATAAATGAATTAGTCTCATGCGGCCAGTGCGTAAGTAGACCAGTACTACTTCTTCCTTTCGAGATTTCCTGAAAGCCAACTTCCATTCTTGTCATTTAGATTAAATGGTTTTATGATGTCAACGAACACCTGTTGCTATTTTTGTAATGCCAACGAATGCTCGTTGTAGTAGAGACTTTGTAATCACAGATACAACTATAGTACACTGTTGAACAATACTCGTGTCAGATGCCTTTGAATAATCTTGCACTAATAGTACTTGCTCAATAATACTCATTCAAATAGTAATCCATATAGTGATCCGAATAGAGAAATAGTATAGTGAGTAGAATAGAGAATAGCAGTTTGTATAGTAATAGAGGATAGAATAGAAATAGTGATCCAAACTGTAATAGAATAATAAATGCAATCATTTAGACATCACACGACTTCCTATATATGCATTTTCTCTATGGTCATGTGGTCTACTTAATTCAACAATGGGATCAACTGTGTTTGTTCGCTGGTGATCTATGTTCAAACTCAAGTGTTGGCAGTGACACTTTATTCCTATACAACAAATTGCAAAGAGTTGTGTGGGTTATCATCCCAGCACCATTTCCATTCCTTTTGAACAGACTTGTTAATGACCTCCTTAAAGATGGTATATGGAATTTTGATCTTTGTATCTAGATCAATATCTAAAACTCATTGAGGTTGATATGACATAAAACAAAATAAACCAAACCCTATCTAAAACTGATTTGACTGCTAGATCTGCTTTATTTTTACCTTCCACTTTAATGTGGCTAGAAATACAATATAGTATGATGTACTTATGTTTGCAAGTAGTTCTCATTTTGCATAATTGTTTGATAACAAGTGGGTCATTGAACTTTTTCCTTTCAATGCCATTAGGACGGACAGTGAGTCAGAGAAAATTAAAAAACTTTTTTGTTTGCTCTGTGTGATGATGTTGAGAACTAGCTCTATTGCATAAACTGCCACAGTAAAAATAAAGCTTCCCTTTAGGAGGCATTCTTTTTTTGTTAATATTTTGGCTCACTGCTACAGGGCTTGTCTAGTCCACACACTTTGACCTATCTGTATAGATGAGTGTATGGTTAGCATAATTTTCCAGTATGCCACAAAATTTGTCCTGGAATGTGGGTGGGTGCATTTTTGTTTAGGGAGTTTATTTAATTCTAGCAAGACTTTGGGTTGCTTGATTGTCCATGGTGGAAAACTGGCTGCAGTCATTTCCTTCAATAAGATAGGCCACTTGTCATTTTCATCTGACTCAGTTTCAGTCTGTTTTGAAGTCAGAACACTACTTTTGCTCATCTGAAACTTACTCTTGTGTATAAACCCCAATTCTTAGTTTGTGAACTTTTTGCCATATTAATGTCACTTTGCCTTATTAGTGTTAATTTTCCTTGCATATATTGTTTTCTTGCTTTATATTGTTTTTTGCTCTGTTCTTTTTTTTCTTTTTCTTCTTTGTTGGGGCAGTTCTGTCATTTAACCATGGCTGCTCATACTATGCAAAACAAACACTCCCTGGTACAATAAAAAAAAGAAAAACAAAAAAAAAACAAGTCTCCCTACCAATAGAAAAAAAATTATAAGATTTGCTTACTTATTACAAACCAATGTTATTTCCCATTCAACATGATTTTTATACTCTGTTACATTTAATATTATTAGTACACTCTAAACAAGAGTTGTTGCATATGAAATTTTAAGAAACCTGTCATATTAAAAAATATTGAAAAAATAAAAATATTTTGATATCAAATCCAAATAAAGTAAATAGAATCATAAGAGAAACAATCACCATAAAGGAATATTAAATATTCTTCATGACAAACAAAAGTTGTGTTGAAAGAAATAAAATGGAAAGAAATTATAAAAACTACAACAGTTCATGCTATCATAAAAAAAAGAAAAATATAAAAATCTTATTGACAATAGAACTTATGAAAATATTGCCACAAGACAATCTATTTCAGCATGTTTGTATAGACTACGTAAAATACATAAAATTAATGATCCTGAAATTATATTTGGTTTTTATTCTCTTACCCAAACTATAAAAAGATGAAGCACTTTAAAATTGATAATCATACTTATTATAAAACCCAGGTTGTGTGTGTGCCTCTGTTCATTGATATATTGGATCGGATTTCCTACATTTTTCAACTGATTTCAACAAAACTTCACAGGATTACGTAAAATTACCTTGCGGTGGTTCTGACAGTGCCAAAAATTGGAAAAAACAATTGTTTTTGCACAAAATCAATTTGAAAACAAGATTAAGAGGCAATGCTGTTTCGAAAATGAAAGGGGGACAACTCATATCGAGTTATACTTATTATAAAACCCAGGTTGTTTGTGTGTGTGTGTGTTCGTTTATATATGGGAGCGGATTTCCTACATTTTTCAAACTATTTCAACTTCACATTTTTTTTTGGCAGGTAGTGTTTCTTATTGTCTTACACTTTTTTTCTTTATTTTTACATTCAGAATGCTTTAAAAATTCCATTTACAAGACAATTGTTTATAATAAAATTGAAAAATTCTATTCAATCGGTAGACTCATAATGATTGAAAACAATGTTTTTGTTTGAGTTTGGGTTTGACCAATTCGTAAACAAAAACAAAAAAACAAACAAAACAAAAAAAAAAAAACTAATTAAGACATGCGTGTCCGTCAACCTTAAACAACGATCTTTGTCAATTTTATTTTTCAGTCTTTATGATGGTCGATACTTGATCTATCTCTTACTGCTACATCCCCGGGCAACGCCGGGCTCTACTACTAGTAGACAATATATAACACTTCACTCTTGTTTCAGTGATCTACCATTCCCCTGTTTGAGAACTAACAAAAAATGTAGTATTCTTGAGGTCATTACTTGGTTTTTTTCAGTCTTCCTGGTCATTGCATGTTGATAGCAGTGAGAGGGAAGGTAACCAGATTTTATGAAGATTTTGCCCAGTGGTTGTCATGTTTCCGCTGAGATTTCAGATACGAAATATCCGTAGCCATGGTAATTTCTATGTGCCTGCTGAAATCTAATTTCACAGTACAAACCAATAAACTGTGTTGATAACTAACAATAGGTTTAATGAAAACAAATGGAAGAATTTAAAAATACATAAAGGGGTAAATAATTATTAATCTTTCTATGTAGCCTGGTTAATGTTCTTTCAGCAGGAAAATTATTCTAGCAGGAAATTGTAATAATTCAAGAGAACTCAGTCTTGGCACTGTATTCTCCTCTATCTAAGTTTGTGTTTGCGGATTTGTTAGTGGCAGCAGTGGAAGGAGGAAAATCAGTTTATACAGACCTACCTTCTTACACTCTCTGCCTGCCCACCAACCCAATCTGTCTTGCTCATTTATATAAGGAAATCTTCACACCTCTGGCTTTGATTTATTACATTTTTTCTTTTTTATATTCATGACCTTCCTTTGTCCAAGAAAAGATGCCCCCCCACACACACACACACTTTGAAATGTGATCTGGCCAAACCACTGGTCTGAATTTTGGTAACAATATGAACAGTTTGAGTGGTCTAATAGTACTGCATAAGAACATAGCAAGAATTCTTCCCTGGAATTTGGAAAATTTTAGATCATAAATCTTTGTCATATTAGTCTGGAGTAGGGTAGAGAAAATCTTGTCTTACTAAAACTTAACTATATTTGGTTATTTCAAGTTTAAATCTCCCAAGAGTCTTCACCAAATTCATTTTATGGCTTCTAATTATTTTTAATCTGTTCTTTCCTTATTCTCATTTATAGTTTCCCCGAGTTTTTAATTGTTTAATTTTAATTATTTCCTGCTTCAAATCATTCTTATTTTTTTTAACTGGGGTTACAAACCTGTTATATATTTAGGAGAATTAATACTGTTACATCTAACATTAAAAGATCATTCTTTGAACATTGTAAACTGTCACTGCAGATTCACAAAAAAAGAACTGCATCAAATAACAGAAACCACATCACTTGAGGACTATCAACAGCAGCAACAACTAAAATGGATAGAACACATCTCAAAGAAAAATAATGACAAGATGTTAACATTCCACACTATTTCAAATAAAAGGTTAAGGAAACACTCATTAGTACTGGAAAGAGCAATAACAACTACTTGACATGAAAAACCTATTTTTCTCAAAAATTGTTTTAAGAGAAAGATTTTATAAATTTCCCCTGATAACAATACTGGTTGCTTGGTTAATGAATCCTAAATGTTTCCTTGCAGAGAAATGACTAATATTGTCATTACTATTAAAAAAGGTTTGTTACATATATGCATTTGGAGAAGTAGTGACTATAGCTCTATGGTTAGATGCTGATAATTCTTGCCCAGTAGCCTAATTGGTAATGCAGTTGCTACAGCAAGTAGAGTCCTTAGGATAAGGGATGCAAATCTGAATTTTGCTCAAGGCTTATTCTTTATTTCTAGCTGACAGTATTTACTAACATGTACAGAATGACAGTTTATATGAAAGAAATTAACCAAATTAATTTCAGATGAAAGAAACGCAAGTCAAGCATTAATAATACTTAAAAGTGCTTCATCACAGATATGTAAATATTTTTTTTTAATAATATTTCCTCTCCATTACAGAATTATGAAATTATTTTATATCATTCACATAAAACGGAATGAATATCTATAAAAGCTGGAGTAGAAAAGTTCTCAGCCCAACACAATTCCCTGATTATTATTTTGTCATTTTAAAAAAAATAAAAAAAAAAAGATTAAGATTGTACTGGTCATGAGAAGTCTCCAGTCTGGAGTCTGAATATTGAAAAAGATTAAGATTGTACTGGTCATGAGAAGTATCCAGTCTGGAGTCTGATCCACAAAGTAGCTGTTATTGGGAAGAAGCTTTCCAAATGGAACATCCTGGAAATGGTAGTAATTATTTCCAGTGTACATGGTATGGTGTGTCTTTGCTATGAAAGTTTAAACTGCAGGAACTAAAGCTAAGCATTATTTTGTCATTGTAGCCAAAATGGTGTGTTCTTTTATACTGTAAAGTGTCAATTAGCAGAATCTTTGCATTACTTTATAATCTATTTTCAATCATAGACTGACTGAAATAAAGGGTAAATATGACATTTTCATTTGTTAAATTCTGGTATTCTGTGAAGTTCTTGTAGAATAAAAATGCCAAATGAAATCCGTGAGAGCATGATGGAAACATTGGCTGACAAGTTCCTGTCATATTTAACTGTGAATAAGTCGTGTCAGCTTCTTGTGGTTCAAATTACAACACTGTCTCAGTGACCTTCAGCAATATGAACTCATGAATTTCTTGATCCTGTTCACTGTCTAATTTGGGTCAATCAACAAATCTCAGTAAAAAAATTACTGTGACACTAGAGATGTCCAGGTAATGTGTTGGGTTTATAATTCAAAAACAGTTGCATAGACAGAAACTGTCAGCCAAGTGAATAACAAAATGACTGAATGCAAAGTAAAACAATATCAAGTGGATACTTTCAAGTTGGTATAACTATATTTTCACTGACCTAGTAGTATTTTTTTAAATGACTTGTCACTATTAATCAAACGTGGCTATACCATGATGATCCAATGATCAAACAAGTGTCCATGGAATGGTGACTCAGATTTTCTATGGTCAAAAACATTCCAAATCCAAAAGTCAACGGGGAAAGGTCAGGGCTATTTCAATGTTTGGGTCTCTTCTGGGTGATTCAGCTCAATTATAGAAGGGTTTTAATGTTATTTGTACTTAAGAGGAAGATTAAAACAAAATGTCTGCATTTCTAAGAAAAACAAATTGGAGTTTAGGTCTAAATCCCTGATCATCAAGGAAGAATCAAAATTCCCAAAAAGAGCCTAAATTTTGGATTTAACTCATTTAGACTTCCTTCTTGAAAATTTTCAATACTAAAAATGGATTCAGCAGCACAAAAAACATAGGAATAGAGATCTAAACCATAATTTTCTGAAAAATACATAAAGGAGTCAGTTATGTGCCAGGCATGATACACGCATAGGTGATCATGTATCTCTCGATACATGAGTGACACGGCAGATATTTTCCCACAGTAGGTTGCCATTTCTTTCTGCAGCAGAGTAGTTGCCATCCAAGGCTATAGAACCCGGTCAGTCCTGCTATTTACCCATAGCTGGACGAAGATGAAGCAGATTCATACCTTTCCCAAGTGTATTAGTACATAAGTGAATGTAGTGGATTTGAGTGGAATTCGAACTCAACTCTCTGATTCCTCAATCAGAGCCACTATCCATTATTCTACTGTGCCTCCTGATAAAGGAGTAAATAATTATTAATCTTTCTAAGTAGCCTGGTTGATCTTTGTGTAGGAAAATTATTCTAGCAAGAAATTGTAATAATTCAAGAGAACTCAGTCTTGGCACTGTATTCCCCTCTATCTACGGTTGTGTTTGCATATTTATTAATGGCAGCAGAGGAAGGAGGAAAATCAGTTTATACAAACCTATCTTCTTACATTCTCTGCCTGCACCCCCACACCATTTCTCTCACTCAACTTATTTATATAAGGAAATCTTCACACCTCTGGCTTTGTCCAACAGATAACAACCCACCCCCGACCACTTTGAAATGGGGTTTGGCCAAACCCCTGGTCTGAATTTTGGTAATAATATTAACAGTTTGAGTGGTCTAATAGTAATGCATAACAAAAACATAGCAAGAGTTCTTCCCTGGAATTTGGAAAATTTTAGATCATAAATCTTTGTCATATTAGTCTGGAGGCAAGTGGGTAGGTTAGAGAAACTCTTGAATTACTAAAACTTAACTATATTTGATTATTTCAGATTTAAATATCCCAAGAGCCTTCTCCAAATTCATTTTTTCTTAATTATTTTTCTTTTTTGCATTTAACCCACTTAGATTTCCTTTTTGAAGATTTTCAGTGCCAAAAATGGTATACAGCACCACAAAAAATATAGAAATAGAGATCTAAACTATAATTTTCTGAAAAATACAAAGAAAGTTATATTGAAAACTGATACTTAGTGTCCATCATATAGAATCAAAAGAGGGTACGGACCAATTTATTGTATATGTGGAACTGAATATATCTTAAATATCTCCCTGACAACAATTTTCTTACATCTTGCAAATTTTTTCATATTTGTGAACTTACACTAAAAAAGAAAAAATCTTTCTGCTTCAGACTTTTTTTGTTTGTGTTATTCAAAGTCAGAGGATCAGAGACAAAAAAAAAAAAAAGCAAGTAAACTATAACCATAAATTTTGATAATTTGACAGTGTCTTGTTTACAACCCAAGATCCAGTCAAATTACCAAAATCCATAGGTCATTGTTTTTTTGTTTTTTTTTAAGTGTTCCATATTAAACTTATCTGTAACCTATAAGATTCATTTCAACAAGATTTCAATGACTTTCCTAATAAAAAGCAACCATCCAGAACTGATCATCTAAAAGTAAATTATTAAACATGTGTTTTGATTAACTTCAAATGATGATAACTTGACAAATACTTGGAGTTGGGACTAAATTCAACCAGTTCTGAAATCCAGACTATGACTATAATTTCAGACACACACACACACATATATAATATATATATATATATATATATATATATATATATATATATATATATATATCCCACTTCAATAAGGTTCCAAAAATACCAAATGTCTGATCTTGAGCTTGCTGTACCAATTAAAAGAGCTGTTGAAATAAAAGTGGTAAGTGAAGCTGCAGGAAGTTGGTCCCTTTTTTGCTCAAAGGTTTGGCAAGATGAGGAATGATTTGAAGAACTTGGAGGCATGAGCACATGGAGTGTCCACCTTACCCCATCTGACTATTTCAAGTTTCCATGCTTCAAGAAGAAGTTTTAAAAAGCAGACATCTTCAGATGATCCAAAGGTGACAATAGCAGTATTCCAGTGACGAAACAGCAGAATTTGGCTTGGGAAGATTAAACAGATTTGAGGAATGATGTGTCAAGTGGGTGGAACTGCATGCACCTTTCATGTTTATGTCATTACCTTCTTGGTTAGGTTTGAGAACTCTTCAGAACTTCTTAAACAGATTTTGCTTTCAGTGTTCATCTGTTGAACCAATCATCCTTTAAAACACATTTTTGTAAAACTTGTCGAATTTCTACTGTCGCCAGAAGATTGCACTTCAAAGAAATAGGCAATTTACACCTGTCATGGACTCTTCTGGTGACAGTAAAAATATTTGTTAAGTGCAAACACACACATATATATATATATATATATATATATATATATATATATGTGAAAATTGTATATAAATATAAATAAATATAAGTATGTATAATTATTTATATATTATATGTGTGGTACTTATTAGAAAGCGCTCAATATCAGAGATAGAGCTAACATATTTGGTTGGATAGATGTGAGTAGATGTATGAGTCCCGACGGACGACCAAGTATGTATATGTGTCTGCATACATCGATGTTTGCGTTAGTACAATGAATGACAAAACGACAAAATTTCCCCCACCACTTCCACAATAACACCAATACACACAATCTACATAAACCCAAATTTTTTAAAACATTAATCAGTTTGTCTGATGATCGCTAAAGTGTGAAACCCAGGGTCACAAACTCACATCTATCCAACTAAATATATATATATATATATATATATATATATATATATATATATATATATATATATATATATATATAATATAAAGAATATATTTTTGTATAATTTTACATAATCAACAACAAACAGCATTTAGAAAAATGACAAACTGGGAACTGTTCTTGTGACATGTTTCATCCATTAGGATTTTATTAGACTGAGCTTTGTTGACATAATTTTTGAAAGAATAATTTTTTTTGTTCCTCAATCTAACAGAAATCGTCTGTATTCTTTTTCTCTCCATTATTTCTGTCTCTGACTATCCTACACTGTGACGATATAAAAAGCAAGCAAGAATGGTGATATATTGTAAGAGACTGGGCAAAAATTGATCATTGCTGAACTAGTGATCAAGGAACGATTCAGACATTTTCATCTCTGTCGATTATTTTCTCTTTTAATCAAAAGTAGCATTTTCCATGTCAAAATGGTGGTCCATTTTGTTATATGAGCAACCAATGCATTTTGCATGTTGTTATTTAAATTTAATGTTGACTTAATAAACTTCTACTGCTGTCATAACTACAAAATAAAACCAAGAATGATCATTGGATTCTATTTAAGAGCACTTAGAATTTTCAGTCCTCATTATTTACACAAGGAGGAGAAATGTGTGTGCAACATAGAATACATAAAAACTATTTTTCTCTTTTTGTGCTGACATTTTGAAAATGTTTGCCTAAAATAGCACATAAATCTAAGGAAAAGCTGTTACCATAGCAACTTTTTGTTTTACATATTTTTCAGTCAAGTTTTGAAAATGCTCATCACCAATAAAAGAAGAAGAATTATGAAACATTTTAAATATGTTCAAAATTTATGTATTTCTATGCCAGCTAGCAACAACATAAAAAAGGTTATTGGGAGCCATGATTGCCCATGCCCTGAAGAATCACAGCAGATTAAAGAAGAACTAACACACCTTTTAAATATCTTCAAAGTTTATATAGTTATAAAGCTGTTAGTGAAAACAAATCTGTATAGATTTTGAAGCACACCCTTCAGTTTACCTATGGAAATAATTTGATTAGAAATTAGTTTTAATTTTCTTAAATTTACTGATCATGACATCTATCAGAGAGATGAAATTTAAGTTTATATTATTGCATTATTCCAAAACTTTAACACATCAGCAGATAACTATTAATGTCGACAACTGAGCATAAGTAGGTATTAATTAAGAAAATAATAATTAATATATAATATTATCCATAACTACATGTACAAGAATGTCGTTTTTGATAAGTTAAAAAATAACCATAAATGCGTAAAAAATGCGTCTATTGTCGAAATTTATTTTTCCACAAAATAGCTATTTGTGCTATGTTACAATGCTTATTACTTAATCAATAATCATACTGAATAAAAAATTTTTTTAAACATTAAAGTATATTTAATCACATTTCTCTAATAGCTGTCGCAATCTGGTAATGAAGTTAGAATTAAAATAATTTATAATATATAAATAAGAAATTATATATAAACTATTTTGTGTAAAGTTCTTAGCCTAACCAAAATGCACTTTCTCCAAATTTATGAAATTTTTGCAGCACTCCCTCATAGGCATAGAATTGTTATCCAAGTCACTCATCTTGTGACATCCTTGACAGAAGACTCTTTTACCCACACTTTGTTTAGATTTGTTAAAGTCCTAAGCTCAATGTTGGAACATTGAAAACCTGGCCTGAGGCAACCACGTGTCACACAGAACTAAAGTTAATAGATTCCTAAGATTAAGCAAAGTTTTGGAATGATGATAAAGAATACCTTAACAGATTTTAGCAAAACATTCTTGATTTTCGCCGTTAGTTACACAGGTGTTTAAAACTGTTTTCTTTCCCTAGTTCTGATGTCTAATAATGATATACAGTAATCTGAACTCTAGTGTCCACTTAAAATTAAATTCCACTCAATTTTTTACTTTATATCAAAGTCCCCATCTGAGTTTTTGATTGAGCAAATTTTCTATTCATAGGAAGTCAGACCAAAAACAGAGTACTGTTGCCATATCTGGGCAGGAGCTTCCCAATCCTCATTTTCCAGTCTTGATAGTGTTCAAAAGTATCTCAGAGTCCTTGTTGGAGAAGAATTATTTTCCACCGTTCAATCTCTCCCTCACAAGTGGGACGTAGCAAGTCTCTCACTGCATCATCACTACTTCCATGGAAAGTACTCTGACAATCTGCATTCTTTGGTTTCATCAGGTCTAACCTTCATAGCTAGGAATCTGCCATGCCACTTACATACTAGCAAATCACCCACATTTCCTCTGTATTCTATGTGTTTGAAGCAAGTTCCATTCAAACAGCTCCTTCCTATGAACCACTGTACAGTGGCACAGACTCCCAAGAGAATGTTTCTCCAATCACTATAATCTTAACCTGTTCAAGTCTAGAGTTAACTATTATCTTCCCCTCCTATCCATATAAACTATTCATTAAAGTAATTCTCTGGCTCAAGTTGACTGGGGTTTTGTACTGGGTGAACCTGACTGTTTAAAAAAAAAAAAAAAAATTTTTTAAATTGAGTGGAAGTAATTGAATTGAAAAATGGCTCCATCTTTTCATTCCTTTCCACTTTTCTTTAACTTCCAGTTTGTTTTTGACAACTGACACTTTCACTTGTGTTTGTCAATTAGACATAAATACATATAACCTTTTAGGTATCACCAATGAAATGAATGTCGAAAATATTAATTAAAATTGGGTATGAAACTGTACTTAATTATACAGAGTTAGTAACTTATGTTTGATTTCTTACCATCCCCTCAAAACCATTGAATTTTTCAAAAGTAATTAACTTTTATTTTTTTTTTTTTTTTTAATTAGTGCTTTTTCCACATCTTACTCCAATATTCATTAAATGCATCAAAGCCTTTTATTTTCTCAGGTGTTTTACCATAAAATTTTACACAGTTCATCAACTGCTATCAAGCCTCCTTGGGACTCTTTTCAATTTGTACAATGTATATGCGCCCTGCTAATTACTGTTATGCCACTTGATCTCACTCTCAAGCTAATTAAGATAGGATTCTTAATAAAGAGCTTACAGGTAGTGTGCGGTTATACTTATTAAGAGAGAAAAACAAGATCAGGAAACCAAGTGGCAAGCCTCTCACTGCTCTACTGTTACTTCCACAAAAAATGCTCAGATGAAATATATTCCACCTTCACAGCAAGAATATACAATGCCACTTACATAGTAGCAACCCACCTACATTCCACCTGTATCCCATCAGTGAGAAGTTCCACTGAAACAGCTTCTTCCTGCAAACCACTGCCCTGTGGAACCAACTCCCAGCAGGATGTTTCCACTGCCAATCCCTATAATTTTAACCTGTTCAAGGCCAGGGTTAACTGTTATCTTTCACTCTTATACACACAAATGGCCTCCAAATGTAACCCTCTACCTCACGTGAATCCTGGGTCTTATAATGGGTGAACCTCGCTTTAAAAAAAAAAAAAAAAAAAGTTCAAACACTGGCTAAGGCTCATTTCAAATTAATGCCCTTGAGAAAGGTATGAATCTACTTACCCTTTACCACTGCCAGAAATATTTAAAATTGTCTTGGTATTGATATATCACAAGGGTTGATCAAGAACAGAGAGGAATATGTACTTGGATGGAACATTCTCGAGGAACTATATAAAATCAGCGATTGCAGAAAAAAAAAAAAAAGTCTTTTTTTACTAATTATTCACCCAATTCAAGACCCAAGAGTCACTCGTGATAGGGGGCTACTGAATGAGGTGGTTGTATGGATGTAAAAGAGGAGGTAAGAAGTGTATATTATGAGTAAGAAGTGTATATTATGTAGGAAAGATAACAGCTGACCCTAGATTTGATGTGGTTAAGATCTTAAGAGACTTTTCCACAAAAAAAAACAAAAAACTTTCATATATCTAAGTTTTATTCCGATTCTGATCACCACTTTTTAAAACACTAAACATCACCAAAGAGTGAATAATTAAAAAAGCAGTGTCATGGGAAACACCATCTTTTTGACACACTGTCTTATTGTGTGCACATTTCTCCCTTGTTAAATAGGAATAAAGTGTCGCTGCCAACACTGGAGTTTGAACACAGATCACCAGAAAGCAAATACAGGCGATCCCATTTTGAATAAGTAGCTCGCATGAAGAAAATGTATATATGGGAATTAGCATGGCGTCTAAGTGATCACTACATGGATTACTATTCAAATCACTATTTGGTAGTTACTATTTGAGCAAGTACTATTAGTGAGAGTACTATTGGGAGGCATCTGACACCAGTATTGTTCAACGGCATTACTATAGTTGTATCTGTGATTACAAAATCTCTACTACAATGTGCATTACAAAAGTGAAAACGAGTATTCATTGAGATTACAAAAGTGTCAGCAAGTGTTCATTGACATCACAACATTTATGTTTGCCAAAACAACAAAGAAGTGAACAGTAGTCCAAATGTAAATAATGATGCCATTCATCACAGAAATTATCAAATCAGTACAGACCTGATATAGCAATTGTTGTTAGTAACAAAGATGTAGACATTAGTCTGAATACAAATAACTACTCAATACTCATCACAAAAATTTCAGAATGAAAGCATTTCTTTTTTTCAAAATGAAATGATTTAAGAATACAGACCTTAATGGGTTTCTCTGCAATTAAAACAGCTGTTGCTTCAGCCATTACTGCATCAGTTGCTGATGTGGCTGCATCTTTATCAACAGGAGATTTTTCCAGTCCTTCATGATATGGATTCTTGGCTTCTCCAGTAACAACAGATTCGGATACAGTCCCAGAGTCACCTGAACCAGACATTTTTAATATTTACCTAAAAAAATAAAGAAAGTCTCATTTTGATAAAATATCCTATAAGTGGTTATAGGGTGAGATCATTATAGCAGAATGGTTAGCAAGTTGACTTTGGTGATAATTACTGGTACACCAACTACGTATATTTAAGCATGCTACTAGACTGTCATCATCGAGGCCTCATATATATTACTAGTGAGTTTTAATCTCGCCAAGGCCTTATACGTATGAATTATGCGAGGTTAGTTTTACTATATGCTAAACCTTGTTAGGTCATTTAATGTCAAATTTAGTATAGAGCACCCAATGAGTGTTTATTCATGCATGCACAGTAAGGTCCCCTCTGATTGTTTGCCAAGGTACATCAAAGCTATAAATCTGATACTGGATGTTTATAAAACGTGCTTTCAAATGAGTTTGTATAGATTATTAAATAATACATGCAATTATACAAATACATACATTGAGATGGGTTCTACCATCAATTTTTGATACATGATGTAAGTATGACCCATATATATATATATATATATATATATATATATATATATATATGTTACAAACCCTCACCTAAATTTATTATAAAAACTATACTTTAGAAGCATTCTAAAATAAAGAGCCCACTACTTTCAGAAAACATAAAAATAGGAAACCCAAAGAGTTAAGGTAGAATTAAGTGTCGACAAGGATTAACCAGAATGTACACTTCCTTTTTCTTTTGGTCAATGTGTGGACAGCATGATTCAGCAGGATGGAATCCAGATAGAGAATTGAAACACTTTAAACTCTCCCTGATCCCACAGATGCAAGAAAGGGTCAATGACCTCATTTCGCTCACAATGATAAAGGGTTCGTATTTGAAAATAAGAACCACGTGACAAGAAAAAATAAATGAATAGTGAAATGAAAAAGTCAGTCCAACCAAGCCTTCAGGCCAGATAGATGCATCTGCAAAAAATGCGGAAGTCCTGTCCAGGCCTTTGGGCCAGAAGGACGCATATGCTATAAATGCGAAAGCAATGTTTGGATTCTGAGAAAAAACTACAACATACATGGAATGCTGCTACATCGGGACGAAAGAGAGATAGAGAGACGACAGCTTCGATTTATCCATCACCCAAACCCCTAGACCAGACGCTTATAGAAAAGAAAAAAGAAAGCGAGAAAAGATCTTAAAAGAGATACTTATAGGAAAAAGAAAGAAAGACATCAAAAAGAATGCTGCTACATCGTGACAAAGGGGAGAGGGAGAAGACAGCTTCAACTTATTCGTCACTCAAGCCCCTAGACTAGACAAAAAGAAAAAGAAAGAAAACCTCAAAAAGTGACACATCTAATACAAAAAGAAATAGAGAGAAAAGGAAAAAGAGAAAAAAAAGGGGAGTAGATACAAGAGACATTAGTGATAAAGAACTTTTATGATGACAGGTAAGTTCATTGTTTTCCTTATGTTTCCATTTGTTTAAATGTACCTTTTTTATGTTTGTACCCTCATGCAAGTCTGGCATGAGATCCTTTTTATTACATGTCTCTCTCTGTGTTTGTCCTACATTTTTATGTTTTGTAAATTCGTGCACGTATGGCGCATGTTCTGTAAATTCATGCAAGTGTGTCACAAGGTCATACGTTGATGTATAATTTACATTTTGGAGAGGATTATTGTCCAAAATGTTTATTTTTGACACATTGTTATTTTGTTTTGCCCATCTTTCATTTTTCACCTGTTTATGTGTTTCATAATAAATTTATTCCTTATCTCTTTATATTTGGCTTATCATTGTTTGTAGAACAGGGGAAGGTCATAATATATATATTTTAATTGGTATCACCCCAAGTAAGACAGTAAAGCCACTAAAACAAAAAGAGTTACAGGATGTGGCAGAATTAGTAATAAAAACATTAATAATTAACAGAAAGAGTAATCAGGAGCAAAGCATTATGTGTTCTAGCTGTGAAGCTCTAAGCTGATGGTACTAAGGAATATAGCTCGTCCAAACATCTGTCTACTGATATAGCAGTGAAATGCTGGCAACATTTTGTCTATGGGATAAGTGCTTCAGGACAGAGAACAGTTCATCACCTACAAGTTCATGTAATCGTTTTTGAACTCTGATGAGGCTGGATAGTGAAGAATGGGAAGCACCAGCCCCGATATGGCAGCAACATTCTGTTCTTGGTCTGATCTGACTCTTGTAATGACAGCAGAAGTTAGGTATTTTCTGCATAGATACAAGGAACTGACCATTCTTCCAGCATCTTTTGTAATGGCAAAAATATATGCATTCAATTTGAGGTCAGGAATGAGTTTTAGACCCAATAGGTATTAAAAAAAAGAAAAAAGGAGCCTCATTGAGGGCATAACTACTTGTCAGGATTGGTGCAGTCTTATAGTCTGCTTGGTGGTGATGAAATGTTACTAGCTTTGTTTTAGATTATAGAGGACCATGTCGGTGACATTGAGTAGAAATAGATGTTTATGTATTGCAGAAGAATACATGTGGGTAGAAATTTCCTTCTAGCCGGTCCAACTACATGAGAAAGTTGGACTTTAATTAAGGGAAAGAAAAACAAACACAAGACCAATAAATATATGTAAACAAATATATGTATTAATAACAAGAAAGGTTACAAGTTACATGGACAGAGTGCGTGTGGTGAATATTATGTGTGTGTTGTGGTGAGTGTTCGTACGTACGTACATACGTGCGTGTATTGTTTTTAGTGTGTTCCCAGTATTTGGGAAATGCTGTATCTGTGAGCATTCATGTCTGCGAGGTGGTATAAGGCCAAAGCCTGAGGAAAGAGATTTACCTCAAGGTGGCGGCCCAAAGGCCTGAGGGAAAAAGGGATCGAGGTGAAGGGTCAGCGAGTATTTATAGCCAGGGAAGAGAGACCCCTGTTGAAAGGGTTAAGGAACTAAGGAGGAGCTAACTCCGATAAGATCTATTGGATGATACCAGTCCTTTCTGTGAGAGGTCAAAAGGATCAAATTGTGTCATATATATATATATATATATATATATATATATATATACTAAAGCCCTGGGAATGTCCTTACGCAGACCATTAATATAAAGCAGAAAAAAGACAGGCTATTAATTAAGATCTTCATAGACCTGACAAAAAGGACTTGATTACTGAGAGGACTCCCCCAGAGATTCCATAGCTGGCACGTTTGTATATAAGTCCCCTTTACCACACCTTGTCAAAGAAAATGTCTATTGCAATCACTCCTGGAATGTTTCACCAATTCTGTGTCATGTGTTCTATGTGTTAATAGTTAAAACATCAGCAGTGAACCTAGAAGGGTGAAAGTCATACTGTTTGTCACTCAGAAGTTTGTTTTTGTTGGTATTTAACAACTTTCTTGTTGATGATAGCTTCAAAAATTTTGTTAATGATACTGAGGAGACTAACAAGGTAACATTATAACAGAGACAAGAGTTTACCTGTGTCTTGTACACATGGAACACGCTAGACACCTTTCATAGGTTGGGGAAACATCCCTTGTTTAGGCAGATTAGGGACAGTTCTAGACTCCAGTTCTTGAGAACAGCTACAGGGATTTTTTCTGGACTGGTAGTCTTCACAGAGTCTTTAGATAAGTCCAGAAATCTTCCAAGCTGATATAAGGAAATCACAATGCTTGTGCTAAGTGAGGTGAGGAAAGGTCTTTTGTTGTCTATCCTAGAGTTGGTGCCAATGTTCATGGAAAAGACCTTAGCCTTACCTGACAAAGATGAGATAACCTCAGAGCCATTTATGAAAGCAGTTTAATAAAATTCAACAAGTTATATATAAATAATAGAACTAACTAGCAATTTTTATATTTCCGGACATTTTATCCTGTATTTTGACTGGCCTTTAGACTTTAGCATCACTGAAGATTGTTAATAACATATGTCATTTAGAATTATTAAAATATAAATCATACAATTAGTGTTGAACAAGTTTGCTCTTAGTCACTAGTTTATAGCAGCAGGAGGTTCTACTTGTTATAGCTGTGGTGGAAAACTTTCAAAGTGAATTCAACATTTTCAAAAGAAACTGATTTCAAAATGTGGAGGAATTTTACATATATATTTATATAAAGAACAACCAAAGGAGAGAGATTGAAAATTGTATTCATGTGTACAGATAGTTTAAAAAAGGAAGGAAAACATTTATGTACTTAGCCATAGTGTATGTGCAGGAGTGTTCAACAAATGGGATTGAAATTAACTTGTTGGTTTTCTAGAGAGTAAGAAATCTCCTCAAAGGTGAAGAATGCTATGTTGTCACTGCATGATGGAGTTAAAAAAAAAAAAAATAGAGATTCGATCTTTTTATACTGCTGAACAGAAAACCACCTAACTAGCATACTAGCTGACAAAGGGAGATAACCCCTACAAGTTAAATTTCCTCTTTCAGATTTGGTTCAAGTTAGCTTTCTTCCTCTTAATATTTCTAAATAATTTTCAATTTTACACATTGTCTCTAGAAGATGTTTTAAGGGGTTAATGATAGCTATTTTAGCAACATTTTTTTTTCATCACCAATAAAATTATTTTCATCAAGAAATTTGGGCAAATATGAACCTTTGTCCCCACGAAAAAAAAAAAAAAAAAAAAAAAACAGTGTGAAAAGGATGGTTTTTCCTATAACACCACTTATTTTAACTACCTCTACTCTTTGGCAATGTTTATTGTTATATAAAAAGTGATGATTAGAATTGTAATAAAACCTGAATTCACAATATTTACACTTACCAATTTATAAAGAAATAAAGGTGAAAACAATTATATATTCATAAATTTATAAACATTTACTAAATTATTAAAATATGTGAATCAACTATAAGTAAATTATTATTTAATTTACAATTTATAAAGTTTGTAAATCAATTGGCCACTGTTTTGCCACCTATTCCAATAAATAATAGATAAATAATGTAACTAAACAATTTAATAAATAAATTGTGTTTATTATTTTTGTTGTCATTTCTCAAAAACAAAGAAAATATATAAATTCACTTTTATATGTTCAGGTTTTGTTACAATTGCTTTTGAATAAAAAACCACCTATCTGACGTATTGATAGACAAGGGGGAGATAACCTCTACTAGTTAAAGCTTTCTCTTAGATTTGGTACATGTTAACTTTTTTTTCTTCTTAATATTTCAAAATTATTTTCAATTTTAAATATTGTCTCTAGAAGATTTTTAAGGGGTTAGGCCAATATTCAGTAGTATTTTATTTTTTCAGCACATGTTTATCTCACCTGGTTATTTAAACTATTAAAAAAAATAAAAAAATGTCCTAATTATTTTGGCTTTTGCAGATAATCTTTTCTGAGAGATTCAAAATCAGACCCTTATTCATCTGAGCAGATTTTTTTTTTTTTTTTTTAATTCTTAGGAAAAAAAACATCTTTCATGAAGAAAAAAAATATCACTATGCTAATGATACAACAAAATATGGATGCAACTCCCAAAGTCTAGATGACCAGAGCTTGGCAGCTGATCTCTTCTCTGACCTAGCTCTAACAGCTTATCAGCGTAAAAATTGACTGGTCACATTCAGTCTCTCAAAAACCAAACACGTGACTTTCTGCTATCATCAATTGAACCCAGAACTTTCACCAACTGTTCCCTCAAGGAGGCCCTATGTCTACTGTGACTTCAATTCAGCCCAGACTTCAAGTGGAACTCATACATACCATCCATCACTAAGATGCTGGAAAAATGATCAGTTCCATACTACTCCAACAAGTACCCAACTGCTGTTATCCTCTACTTTTATAAGGGCCAGATCAGACCAAAAACGGAGCACTGCTGCAATGAGCAGGAGTTGCCCAGTCTTCATTCCCCCCCACACCTTTTTTTAAATTATTTTCCACTCTACAATCCCTTTCTCACAAATGAGAGACCACAAGCCTCTCACTGCTCTATTGCTGTTTCCTTGGAGAGTGTTCAGATGAAATACCCTCTTTAGTTCCACCAGTCCCAACCTTCACGACTAAGACTTGCCATGCCACACATATTGTAGCGAACCACCTTTGTATCCCTTTAATGAGATTTAAGCTTCACTTGAGCAGCTTCTTGTCACAAACCATTGCCTTGTGGAACTGACTTCCAAGAGGTTACTTCTTTAATCACCACAATCTTAACCTGTTCAAATCTAAGGTTAACCATTAACCCTAAAATGTGTCTTTCATTAATGTTAACCCATTATGTGTCTTCCACACATATCTGCATAAGCTGTAAGTCTTAATCTGTAACTCTCTACTTTGGGGAAGTCCTCAAGCCTTGTACAAGGTGAACATCATTGTAAAAAAAAATAAATAAATAAAATAAATAAATAAACAAACAAACAAACATTTCAGCACAAAAGAGGTGAAAGCACTATGTTCATAATTTTATAGTCCTGGAAGAGCACCATATCAGGTGCCTTGACAGACCAGGTGGAGGTATCCGACTGTTTACTCTTTTGTATTTTCTTTGTATGTAGCAAAATTGAAATTTAGCTGATCAATGCTGTTTCAAGCCACTTTTGTGGCTTTTTCTTGGGTTGGTTAAAAAGTTTAAAATATTTGTATTAAAGAGAATTGCATATATTTTTAAAAGGCAGCTACTTGCAAATGAAAGTAATCAATAAGGTTATATTTAAGTGAAAATAATTGAATACTACTATAAAAAGTTACTTTAGTTTTGCATTCAGTATTGAGAATTCCAATTATTGTCATATATTTAATTAAATGATAAAAGCAGACTGACAAAATAAAATTACCATTCAAAATTTGATAACACTATTCTAAAAAAAAAAAAAAAAAAAAAAAAAAAAAAAAAAAAAAAAAAGAAAAATAATGCTCTGTAACTAGGATTATAAAAAAAAAATGAAATGTTGGAGGGAGGGGGGGGGTCATCCTTTCCTAACATTTTACTGAAATAGAATTAAGGAGAAGACAAAATTTGATTTCTTGGCTTCAATATGATGAAGCTGAGCTGTATAATTTGTCTAAAATTATTACTGCTATTAATTTTCAATATAAATCAGAAAAATTCATTTTCTGTTCCCATCAAACAAAAAAAACAATTATAAAACTTGTATACACAGTGTAAGCCGGATATAAGAGAGTTGTCGGGACCGGAGAAGAAGTCTCTTATATCCGGGTTTGGTCTATTTTGTTTAGGTAAGTATGGGGACACTTTGGGACCAGAGAAAATCTCTCTTATATCCGAGTTACACTGTACCTTATAAATACAAAAAAAAAAAAGAAAAAAAACCCAGAAAATATATCTCTCTCATTCCTAAAGTAAAAGTGTATCTGTAACCTCTTCCCAACCACCCACCATTTAATCCTAGTAGAAATTGACAACTGAGTATTTTTATATATATATATATATATATATATTTCTGGCCGTATTTTCGAAATACCCCCAGAAATTAGGCGAGTAGATTTATAAAGACATGAAACTTTCCGAAAATTCAATCAATCACCGAGTCGGTCCACTAAGCTATCGACAGGTTTTCACATATTTATCATGCTACACAAAAACTTAAATAACTAAAAAATAAAAAACTTATTTTTAAAGCAAAAGTAAGTTGTTAAAGTTTGAGTGCTCGATGTTTCTCTTGTTTTAGTTTATATTTTATTTATTGACACCACTTCAACTACGATAGAGTGCTTGTCAAAAATGCCGGAGCGGCTCGTCGAGTGACTTGTCTTTTCCTATAATAATCAAATAATTAACTTTAGTTTACAATGTTTTATTGTTTCTTATAATAAAATTAATTTTCCCTAACCGTGTCAAATATACACGCACAGGGAAAAAAAAAAAAAAAGAGTTTCTTTTTTATGTTCTTGTATTTCACGAAAAAAAAAAAAAAAAAAAAAAAGAGTATTTGTTTCTATTTAAGAGCCACAATTATATTCAGGTGATTCTTTTTAATGGAATAAATACAAGAAGAAATAAACATCGTTAAATAAATTCTGTTACTTGAAAAACAAAAAACTTTGGAGAGAAACAAAGAAAAAAAAAACAAGATTCACAAAAAAAATTACACTGCTCGACAAATATGAAGTTCTTGTTCTTAAACAATAAAAAAAAAAAAAAAGACATCTTCTCCAATAACTGAATTTATACTGAAGTGAAAATGTAAACCAAAAGATTTTTATATTCTCTTACTTACTCTGAATTTAACAACACGATGATGCAATGCTTGCAACAAGGCAAATATTTTTACGCCGGACACGTCGTTGAAAAAACAGCAAAAGTTACTTCCCTTGGGTTAAGAGGAAACGCGTGACCTGTACTTTCGTTTTTGTGTAATTTTTTTTTTTTCAGCAAGTGCCCGTTTTAGCTCCACGTTATGAGGTAATAATGGCAATATTAGCCGTTTCTCTAGAACATTCAGCATTCACCAATTATCGGTGCTAATGTCAGATTGCATTTATAAAATCTTTCTCTTAAAAAACTGTTTTTCAGGAAAATAGGTTTCTCAAGCAAGTAGTGTTTAAAAATGTTATTGTTAAGTGTTTAAATTTACTAAATTAATGCTCGTCCAATCAGGAAATTATATTCGAACCTCACTGGGGACTTCACAGGTGTGACAACCTAAGTTTAGTAAATACGTCATTGCAAGTATTCATTTGGGAGCCTCGTTTATATGCCAGTACACTCGGGTGATAGAAGGGTGGAGTTCATTAAAAAATTTTGGAAATTAAAAAAAAAAAAACAGAAATGGAAATATGGGTGCGGGCGGGAAAAAGAGAAAATCTAATAAACGGGAGGAGGTTCAATAAATGGGGAGGGGGTCAGAGAGGATTAAAACTAAAAAGCAACCTTTCAACAAACTATAAAAAGATCGAGAAGAAATTGTACTTTAAGAGAAATAATTAGTCAAGTCGACTGTTAGTGAATTCAAACTTCACCGGCGCCCCATATTTATGACCTTATGCCAGGCTAACTTAAGTAAATAAGTGATCGTCAAGAAAAGGAAGCTGGTCATGTTTTAACATTAAAATGTCTGATCAGCTAAAAAAAATTTGTAAAAATCAAACTTACTCACGCTGCAAATAGAACTGAACTAAAATTTATAATTTAACAATTTCCAAAAGCCAAGTTCTTCAACGATGACAAAATTGTCCTTTTCAGGATAAAACTCTTCGACGACTACCAAAATGTCCTTTTCAGGATAAAACTCTTCAACGACTACCAAAATGTCCTTTTCAGGATAAAACTCTTCGACGACTACCAAAATGTCCTTTTCAGGATAAAACTCTTCAACGGCTACAAAACTGTCCTTTTCAGGACAATATTTTCTAACGATTACCAAACTGCTCCTTTCAGGACAACGCGACATTTTTGCCAAGTGCACAGTAGCCTTTTTTGACGATATATTTTCTCTAGCATAAATAAATTTGGCATTATATTTTTTACTCAAGTTTTTGTTTTGTTTGTTGCTGTCTTCCGTCACCCAATATCTGTTTGCCAGCCACAACAACAGCAATCATGAGTTCACTCCCTGGAGCTGCTAGTACCGACAGATTTATTGAATACAGAGCAAGATAATTATTAAATAAGAACAAGAAGAGATATCCCTACACATGGACAACGAAATAAAAACAATCTACTTTTTTTACAATGATGTTCACACTGTACAAGGCCCAAGAGATACTCGAGGTAGATGGTTGCAGATTAAAAGGCCCCACCCCAAGCAAAGTGATAATATCACTAAGATGCAAGGAGCCACCAGAAGTGAAAAAGAAGGAAAAGACTTTAAAGGGAACTGGAAACCCAATCCTAAACTGGAAACAAGGGTTACACCTCTACTCCTGTTCAAAAGATAGAGGAGGATCTTGAACCCGGCAATAGGCAAACCTGTCTATTCCTATTAAGGCAATGTAAATAAATAATAAATACAAAGTTCAGCTTTTTATGCGGAGACATTGGAAGATGATTTGAAGTAGACCTTAGACAGAACCGGAAACTCAGTCCTAAACAGGAAACAAGGGATAAACCTCTACTCCTGTTCAAAATATCAGAGAGACAGGGAATTTCTAACTAAACCATTATTTATAAAGGGTTCAGTCCGAAATTCCCTGAAAGTTACCCGAATCAACAAACACCTGTAGAAGGACACAATGGTTGATAATAGCAACAAAAATCAGGACATCAGTCTGAATCTAAGCCATTTGTTGGTATTTAACTTCTTCTGACACAAGACCAAAAAAACAGGAAGAAATGAGACTAAACAAAGCGTATAGCGGAAATCTTTTGAGAAGGGTTGGCCCTGAGGAATTTTTTTATTTTTTCAAGACATGCTTTTTTTCATGAGGATAAGAATTTAGTTTTTGTTTTTAATCATTAATCAGTGGTTTTATCGCCCAATGAAACCGGAGATAAAACCTTTAAGACGCAATGGGTTAAGTTTATTGCAGAGAGAGGACAATAAAAGAACAGTATTCAAAGAGACAGAAGATGATGACTGATGTTGCAGTTAAATTTTTGAAGATCAAAGTTGACAGGAAAGCAAGAAGCCAGAAGAGATTTCCATAGCCGGGAAGTGCGAGAGAAGAAACTATCAGAATAGAACTTACGGTTACATCTAGCGATTTCAACAATAAAACAAAAAATGAGACCTAATTGCCAATCTAGTACTGCGCTTAAATTCATGAATTCGGGGTAGCAAAAGGAAAGCTAATCAGGCAAATTGCCTTGAAAATATTTATAGAGAAGTGGAGTGGGGGTGGGGGGCTACGTCACGGCGGTGGGTAAGTGACTGACGTCGCGATGTCAGACAGAATTGTAGATCCCATTACTGATTCTTCTTTAGACATTGTCAAGGATCTCTAGATACATAACAGAAGCATCAGATTAAATATGGAAATAATATTATGTACATTGGTGAATGGTAGGCTTATAAAGGTACAAGCACTTTTCTAATGAGAAAAATTGTCAAGCACGTCACATGCCAAACACCTTCGAAGGAACAGATGGTTTTCCCGAGTTCTTAAAAGCGGGAACTACAGAAGAGGATTTGCAACAAGCTGGAAATCAAGGAACAGCAAAGCAATTACGATATAGCTTAGAGCAGTGTTTCTCAACCTTTTTCAACAACAGTACTCTTAGAACAAAATGAAAATATCACGGCACACTTAGCAAAATGTTTAAAAGGTATACACTTAAATGTTATGAAATAAAACCATAGATTAAAAAAATACGCACACAAATATGAAGTTACTTTATTTCAATGTTTCTATTCAACCATTTGTCCGTCCTGGGTATGACGATAAACTACATCCGTGTCCTGGGTAAGACGATAAACTGCGTCCAACAGCAAGACCTCTGATCAGGAGGTTTTGAGGAGCATGGAACCACCTCTTAGTTACTGATGTTTCCAGGTCCACCCTGGCCCGGGTGGTAGCACCTGTTAGGGTCCCAGCTATTAGCAAACAGTTAACCCCCAAACTCTGGTCAAAATACTTTAAAAGTGTAAAACTAGATTTTAATACCAGAGATACTTTGAAAAAAAATATTAACAGTAAAGGAAAATTCTTACCAGAAATAGATTTTAGAGGAAAGAATATTACCAGAAATAGATTTTTGGAGGAAAGAATATTACCGGAAATAGATTTTTGGAAAAAATATTACCAACAATAAAAATTTTGTCGGCATTAAATAACACATTGAGGTTGATATGCCGTAAAACAAAATAAACCAAACCAATCTAAACCAAAGAATACATATTCTATTCATACGAATCTATCCTAAAAATGTTGTGGGCATTAAATAACCCATTGTGGATGATATGCCGTTAAACAAAATAAACCAAACCAATCTAAACCAAAGAATACATATTCTATTCATACGAATCTATCCTAAAAATGTTGTGGGCATTAAATAACCCATTGTGGATGATATGCCGTTAAACAAAATAAACCAAACCAATCTAAACCAAAGAATACATATTCTATTCATACGAATCTATCCTAAAAATGTTGTGAGCATTAAATAACCCATTGGGGATGATATGCCGTTAAACAAAATAAACCAAACCAATCTAAACCAAAGAATACATATTCTATTCATACGAATCTATCCTAAAAATGTTGTGGGCATTAAATAACACATTGAGGTTGATATGCCGTAAAACAAAATAAACCAAACCAATCTAAACCAAAGAATACATATTCTATTCATACGAATCTATCCTAAAAATGTTGTGGGCATTAAATAACCCATTGTGGATGATATGCCGTTAAACAAAATAAACCAAACCAATCTAAACCAAAGAATACATATTCTATTCATACGAATCTATCCTAAAAATGTTGTGGGCATTAAATAACCCATTGGGGATGATATGCCGTTAAACAAAATAAACCAAACCAATCTAAACCAAAAGAATACATATTCTATTCATACCTATCCTAAAAATGTTGTGGGCATTAAATAACCCATTGGGGATGATATGCCGTTAGACAAAATAAACCAAACCAATCTAAACCAAAGAATACATATTCTATTCATACGAATCTATCCTAAAAATGTTGTGGGCATTAAATAACCCATTGTGGATGATATGCCGTTAAACAAAATAAACCAAACCAATCTAAACCAAAGAATACATATTCTATTCATACGAATCTATCCTAAAAATGTTGTGGGCATTAAATAACCCATTGGGGATGATATGCCGTTAAACAAAATAAACCAAACCAATCTAAACCAAAGAATACATATTCTATTCATACGAATCTATCCTAAAAATGTTGTGGGCATTAAATAACCCATTGGGGATGATATGCCGTTAGACAAAATAAACCAAACAAACCAAATCAACCATTTGTGCAGCTTATTTAATGTTAACCCTGTGCCTGATTTTTTTTTTCGCGAATTCTTCAATGTTTGGTTGAATGTGCAATAAGGAGACACCCATTTCTTCTTCGGTGTAGTGTTTGTCGCTTCCTATTTTTGATGTTATAAGGTCGACAAGCCTAATTCACATAAATAAGAAGTAGAAAATTGCAATAATACTGATAAAGCCTTTTTAGTTGATGCGAGATATTCATTAGTACTTGGATACATTTTCCAATCGGAGACCGTATGAGCGGATTTGGTTTCCCGACATACAGGTATTTCTAGCTGGGCCCCACCTGCAAGGCTATGTTTCTTTCATCAAAACCTGTCATCATATTGAACACATTTGAGTGTAACATTCTGATATGTGACTGGGTGTCGTGATGGATACTTTGGGCTTCTTGTATTTGTACCCTAGCATCACTCTATTGGCGGGCTTCTTCTCTCACTCAATAATAATAATAATAATAATAATGGACCAACAGAAAAAACATCAGTGGCTGAGTAACATCGGGTTGAAAGCTGAAATAGAAGGCCTCATTATTGCAGCGCAGGACCAAAGCCTCGGAACCAAATTCTATCACTGTCACATAATCAAGAATAGAACTAAGCCGAAATGCTGGATCTGCGGAAAATATGACGGCCATGTCGACCATATTATCTCAGAATGTCCGGAACTAGCAAAAAATGAATATACCCCCAGATATAACAAGGTAGCGAATTATGTGCACTGGAAGATATGCAAGAAATACAAAATCGAAATCACTGATAGACGGTATGAGAACCAACCAGACACAGCAAAAATAACGATGTAACTATCCTCTGGGACATGCCTATTCCAAGACAGTTCAAACTGATGGAGAAATAAAAGCCAACACACCTGATATTATCATAAAAGACAAGAAATTCAGGAAGTGTATGGTTATTGACATGAAAATTATTGAGAAATTGTCCAAATACAAGGACCTGGATATCGTGTTTAACAGAATGTGGGGAATGAAGACTAAGACTGCGCCACTAGTAATCGGAGCACTGGGCCTCATGAGAAAAGGAATGGACAATTTTACTATCAGTGTCCCAGGTAACATCAACATACAAGTTGTCCAGAAGATCGCCCTACTAGGAACATCACATATACCAAGAAAAGAGCTATCAATTAAATAACTATTTTCCTATAGAGTCTAAGGACCATAGTTTGGACCCAACTGTACAGGATACAGAGCAGGAAATATAAGATAAATAAATAATAATAATAATAATAATAATAATAAAACAATCAAAGCTAATCGTCCTGAGAAAATAAGCCTCCTTATTGACATGGTAGTCCTAGCAGACTGCAATGTATCTTTGAAGATATTCAAAAAACTATCAAAATACAAGGACCTTGAAATAGAAATCTCAAAATGTGGCGCATAAAGATATTAACAATTCCATTTGTAGTTGGAGCCCTCAGATTGACTGGAAAAGATTTCAATAGACTCATTGAAGGAATCCCTGGTAGCCCATGCCTTAAAGAAATACAAAAAAAATGTACTCACAAGTAAAGTCCACACCTTACGAAGGGCTTTATCTATATAAAATATGTGCGATTTTTTTCTCAAAACTGCTCAGTGGGAAATGTCATGATGCCATTTCTGACCACAGGTCTCTGGTCGGGACCCGGAAAGAAATGCGTATACACCAAAGGAAATAAAACATTGATAATAATAACACTTTAGTCTATAAATAAAATAGGTAGCTTTTGTACTTGAATTCGTAAGTAGACATTAGTGGCCCATATCAGACTCTGGGAAAAACAATATATAATTTATATATTTAAATATATATACTTTAAAAATCAGGAGGCTAGTCGAATACGCGACCTTGGCTTTGTCGGAGTTAACTCCTCCTTAATTTCCTAATTGATCACAAGGGCACGCTTTACCTACACTATAAATACTGGGCGATTTATTGCCTCGCTCTTTTTTTACTTTGCATTTCAGCGGATACATTTAAAAATGTGATCTCTCGCAGAGATCTGCGTTTTGCCTACTTGTGGGAAAACGCCGTGAAACATACACACATACATGTACATACGAACATTCATCAAAATAAAAACTCTTTACGTTCACACACAAACACAAATGTCAATGTTTATGCCCATTGTAAATTTTGTTGTTTAATACATATACTTGCTTGCATATATATATATATATATATATATATATATATATATATATATATATCGGCCTTATTGGTTTTCTTTACACTTCTTTATGATGGATTCAATCTCTGAGTCCGCCATATTCTTATAGTGGACCTTCTTCTAGCAGGAATAAACACACGTGTCCCTAATTTAACAACGCGTAAACCATGGTCTGCTATAATTTCGATCTTACAGTATCATCGGGCGATTTTTTATCAACTGACCACCTAACGCTTTTTATTAAAAAAAAAACAGAGAACGCTACATTATTGTTCTATATATATATATATATATATATATATATATATATATATGTGTGTGTGTGTGTGTGTGTGTGTGTGTGTGTGTGTGTGTGTGTGTGTGTGTGACAGTGAGAGTTTGGGAAACACACACACACGTATATTTTTTTTAGTGAAATTGGACTAGATTTGAATAGTGAAATTAAATCAGAGTATTTTGTTTACTGATGTGGAAATTTGATCTAGGGCAGAAGTTGTACCCATTGAAACTGGATCATCAGGAGACAATGGAAATAGTCGAAATAATTTTTATTGATTAAAACTTTGAATAGAGCTGAGTAAGCAAGGAGAACCTTTTGAATTCACATGATTTTGGTTGAAACAGCCAAAACCCCGTGATAATCACGTGCGAAGCAGTAGGGACAAGGTTCAGTTGTAACCAGCCGGATTTTTCTATATAAACGCGTAGATATTCTGAAAAAGAGGCAGATGGGAGAGCGTTGAGACGGAAGAGGCAGACAGAAGAGAATTAGCCCGGACTAGAGACGGTGGAGAGTCGAGTTGGAAACTCAAGAAGGAGAGAAAATGACGTCAGAGATTGGAACGCAGCGTCCGCTAACATGTGCTGTTGATATAAGTACCACTGCTTCTGCTACCACGAATATTACTACTGCTAAGGAGGAACGCCACTATAAACTTTAAGCTGCACACAGAAATCTTATTCCCCATCTCCAAGATTCGTATATCATTCTGAGACGATTTAACAACAAGTTAATCACAACACTCTCTCTCTCTCTGTGTGTGTGTGTGTGTGTGTGTGTGTGTGTGTGTGTGTGTACAGAATCCAGTGTATGCTTTTTTACGTCAATTACTTTTCTTTTCTCTAACCCGTTTCTTTTCTATACTATTGTTTTCTGCTATATAAAAGACATTAACAATTCAATCATTGAATAGTTGTTTGTCCGGCTTTCTGCAGATATTTTTTTTTTTTTTTTGCTGCATTCTAAATTTCTTAGCACAGACTCTCCAGCCGTGTCTACATATTCAGTCGACCGTGAATGGATGAATATCACTTCTACTTTCTGGATCAAACTAAACACAACGTGGGCAGGAAGCAGGATTAAACCAGTAGACCGGTCGAATAATCTACGGATGCTCAGGGGACCTACGGCCACTTCCTTAAGTGCGGATAGGACCGAGTAGACACCTCAACCCAGAGAGTAAGACGTCGGAGGTTGAGGGGTTGGGGAGAAAGTGTTATATATATATATATATATATATATATATATATATATATATATATATGGTGCGAGTGCTATTTGAGGACATATTGTTTTAAGTTCAATACACACTCAAATTATTTATAATATTTTTTTTATTTCAGATAACCCAGTCAGAGGAAGATGTTAACCTAAGAAATGAAAAGACATGCAGTCATTGTTGCTTTAACTGCAAAACATAGTGATTTACATGCTGCCAGATCATTTGTTCATAAAGTTCGGTTGGAGGTAGAGGGATGTGATGGCAATGTATCCCCTGTTGCAAAAAGAAAAAAAGCATTCACAACGCACTATTACCGTGAGAACACCAGAATTTATACGGAATGTTCAAAACATCATCGAAGAGAAACCCGGAAGATCAATGAGGTCCATTAGCAAAGAACTCCAGGTATTAGAGTGGACTATCAGAACCATGGTACATCAGGACATTCGATATAAGTCATATGTAATGAGGAAAGGCCAACACGGAATGACAGGTGGCTATGTGAATCTCCTTCTGAAGTACCCAGGGTGATGCACACCAAATATCCGGCTACTGTGATGGTTTTAGGACTTGTGTGTAGTGAAGGTCATGTTATGCCACCTTACATTTTCCCACAAGGTCTTAGGGTCAATGCTGCTGGAGACATTAATGTTCTTAAAACGGTTGTTAAGCCTTGGATAAATAAAGCATGCAATGGAAGGCCATGTCTTTCAACAAGACTCTGCACCTTCTCACAAAGCCATTGTAACCCAGAATTGGTTATCAGAGAATTTTTACGATCATGTGACCCCCAACATGTGGCCCGCTAACTCGCCAGATTTAAATCTTATGGACTATTACGTGTGGAGCATCATTGAAAGGGAGACTAATCGACATCCTCATAGTACCATAGCTACACTGAAGGCCGCCACTGTCCAAGTGATGTCCAAAATGAATAGGGACGACTTAATTGCAGCTTGTGGACAGTTTCGAACCCGAATAGAAGCAGTCATTGAAGCCAAAGGTGGTTTCATAGCATAATTAGATAAAGAAGTATCATGAAGGATATTTGTGTCAATTTGAATTAAATATATATATTGTTTGCTAAGATATTGCTGTTTATTTAACATACTAAAAATGTCCTCAAATAGCACTCGCACCCTGTATTAGTGTTTAAACCTTTTTATTATATATATATATATATATATATATATATATATATATATATATATATCAAGACCAATTTTAGGGGAAAGAAGTATGACAAAGTGGAAAAAATTTTCGTGTAATTTTTACGTTGATGCTACTACACAAATGGAAGACAGACGCTGAGAATTTTAAATTCAATTTTTTTATATGTCTTTTTATAATCTAGCCGATTTCATTTAGGTTCTTTTTCGTTTTATTAATGTTTCCATCACTTTTGTTATCAAATATCCAACATTGTGATAATAGAAGATCTGTCAGGAGAGATGAAGCTCGCTTGTGCAATTAATCAACTGTAATAATACGTAGGAAAATTTCTTGGACAAAGAAAGTGGGTTCAGTATAAATTTACGGGGAAATAAACGCGTTTAAACCTTTGCTTCTCTGTTCTTAATTAACACAGAAAATGCATCTTTTGAACAAAGACAGTCATCGGCAATGGCAACTGATTTGTTAGAAGAATCTAAAATAGAGAAAATCGTAGCGAGATTCAACGATTCAATAGAACAAACTGAAGGGGAAAAAGTTGTTTGTGTTTTGTCGAGATTCACGAGTAAGCTATTATGAATTGCTTGAACCTAGAAAAACAGTTATTGCGCTACTCTCGTTTTTAAATGATAGAATATTTTTTCTAGGAAAGGAAGTCGACCAGTACTTTTGCTGCAGGATTCCGTCCATTTTTCTTGTTGCAAATGCGATGTAAACAACAAGCGCAGAATGGGGATAGACAGTTTTAACAAAATCGATGTGTATCTCTCACCTATCAACTTAAAGAAAAAACACGAAAAAATCTAAAAAAAAAATGGTTTGGGGTAACATATATAAGGGCACGTAACAAAGACAGACGACACGAGCCGAATTTAAAAAGCAGACGGTAAATATATTAACTTACAAAAAATGAAAGAATTACACAAATTACCTGCTTTGTGCTCCAAATGATAGCCAATAACATTTATGTAAAAATAATCAATGCAAATGAAATATGCCTCTTTTACAATAAAAATTTCAATGCTGCATATGTCCCCAGAAAAGGCAAGCAACATAAAAATAAATGAAGAAAGGAGAAAATACTTCTCTGAATAGTTTTCAAAGAATAGGTACAGTTTTCGAAGCAAATTCCGTGATGACAGCGAATAACAGAACAATCACACCAACCGAAGCATTTTTTTTATGTGGGGGCCACTTTAATGTTCCTTTCAATTATTGTTTGGTGATTGTCAAATTTCTTCTGTGTTTTTTTTTTTTTCCTTCTTGAATCGGGGTGACGTGGGTTCATGCAGCAGCTCTTCCTTTACTCCTCGAATTTAATTCCTGGTCCTCTCTCTATTCATTCAGATAGGCTCCAGATTCATTCTCGGAATTTGGAATGAAATCTTTTGATTGGTTCCGAATGAAAAACAAACGCTGCTATTTTTCCACACATTGAAATGTAGCAAAAGTGTTTTTGAAATTCAAAACTATAAGCCTGAGCCCAACGCAGCGTCTGTTTTCTCTCGGAAAAGCAGACAATACACGCTCAAGCAGCCTAAATTTCTTATATTTCAAGCTATTGTTGTTTCATTCAACACTATTTAATCAGTAATTCAAAGAAGATACTAAATATTTCCTTGTAATACTCATTGATTCAAAACTAGAATCGTTCTTACATGAGGTAATACGCTATTTAGTTGAAAGGGGGTGTACAGCTTGAAAAAAAACTAAGAAAATACTTTGATGAATGTAATGACACGATGAATTAATGTAAAAAACATTTTCTCAAAAATACTAGAATCATCTACAGTAATTTTTTATACATTAATCGAGGGTGCTATGAAAGAGAGATTATTTCCAGTTTGCATTTCCCCATTACAGGCATCTTTATTGAGAAATCATTATCATTATTGCGAAATCATTATCATTATTGCGAAATCATTATCATAAGTGAGAAATCATTATCATTATTGAGAAATCATTACTGCGAATTGATTATCATCATTGAGAAATCATTATCATTATCAAGAAATCATTATCATCACTGAGAAATCATCATTATCTTTATTGAAAAATCATTATCATCATTGAGAAATCATTATCATTATTGAGAAATCATTATTATTCAGGACATAGATTTTATATCCGTGATATAATAACACCTTAATATGCGGAGAGTACAGACTAGCTGAAAGAAAAGTTTGATTGAATTTGTTTACTGTAATATCAACCTCTATGTGTTATTTAATGCCGAAATCTAAAGATTTTGAAAGCTATTACAAGCCTTCAACTATAGATAAAAATGTACGGTTGGTCATTTTGCTATAAATATGTATTTTTATACTTTCATAATGTTTTGTTATTGTTTGTGAGTTCACCATTTGCGCATAGCAGGTACCCTAGCAAGTGCTACCACCCCTACTGAAAGAAAGGTATGACAAATATGAATTGTTGTCAAAAAATATTTTTATATTGATATGTACAAAAGTTATCACTAATTTGTCCCACACGGAGAAACTATAGCATATTAATAAAACACGCAGTGTGATAGAAACGATAAGAGAGGGTCTTATTTGTAATATTTGCCAATTGAAAGGAGGAGTAGGCCGGTGGTGTCCTTTAGGTGCCATTGGAGACCACGTGGGTTCTTCTGTTCACCCTGCCGCAGTGGACTGTACGTCTGTCTTCTTCGCAATCTCTATAATAACTGGCGTGGGCTGCCACGTCTTGATTCAGGGCGTGATAAATAGGAACTGATATGGGCCCTCTATGAACTGATGTCACTCGACGACAGTCATGTAACCCTAGTGCCTTCCTCTAAACCAAAGAGAGGTAGTCGCCCTTTCCATCTCTACAACGTGATCGATGAATAAAAGAAAAGCGTTTATTTCATATGATTATTCAATTTGTATTCATTAAAAGGCTAGTTTATAGATAGGCTGATGAAGTTAATATTTGATTTAATAAATCTCGAATCAACAGCTACATCTACTGCAAGGAAAGTTGGGCCACTTTGTTGTGCTAGAAATCTTTTCTCGTCAGAGTTCATCTTGCACATTTAGAAATCTACCAATCGTCTGTGAATTGGATACTGTTGTCATATCTGGTCTGGTGCTCTTGATATTCATCTCGAGGTTCTTGAGAAAATCCAAAGAAGGATCTGCAATGTAAACGAATCTGACTTGGCATCTCGACTTCCGTCACTTTCTCACCGACGTGACGTGGCTTTTCTCTGTCTTTTCTACAAATATTTTCATGACAACTGCTCTGAGGAGCTTTTTCCCTGGTACCCCAACTACGTGAATTTAAGCGTGCTACTAGACTGGCATCAACCCTTTTACTGTTGAAATAGTTAAATGTAACCTCCACTTCTAATCCAACATTTTTTTTTTTTACTCACGCTTCCCGACTGTGGAACTATCTTACATTTACTTGCTTCCCTAAAAACTACAATCTTCAAAAATTTAAATGCAATGTCAATCACCAACTTCTATCTTCTTGAATCACGTTCATCTTTTATCCTTTCCTCAATCCCACCCCCTATACCCAATCATTTCTCTCACTTTCACTCTCTGTAACCCCACTGTGCTAGTAACATTACCGCCTTGCTTGTGGTGAAATGACTAAAAAAACACTTACCTGATTTAACTATTATAAACAATAGATAAGTATTGAATTGTAATTTAATGTTGAAACATGCCTTCCAATTGTTGTGTCAGTATCTGTTTTTAATTTAATTTTCTCTTATTTTATAAAAAAAAATTACTTCGGAGTTATTGTTATTTCAAAATAAATCAAGAATTTTTAAATATTTATTCAATGATTATTTTACCAAAGAGCTTAAACTTCGGCCTGAATAACCCAGCGAATGATAGCGTGAGTTCAATCCTTGGTTCGAGTACAGACTCAGACTCAGTGAAAACAGAAATAGCAAAACTGGGCAGTTCTTAAAAAAAACACAAAAACCAAGACAGGATATTTCTAAACATGAACAGGGAAACGGTAACAATCTACCCATCGTAAATAGAGAGTTCAGTTCGAAATTCTTTGAAGGTTACCAGGATCGACAGACACCTGAAGAAGACCGAAGAGTACAACGACCGAAACGTTGTGATAGTAACAACAAAAATGGGGATATAAGTTCGACTTTAAATAATGTAAATAATAGCTCATATGTATTTTTTTTATGAGAGAGGGTTCTTATACGCCATAGGAATATTAAGGAAGAACTATACCGTAAAAGAAGCTTTGAATACCAATTTTATTTAAAATATCGAATAAAAAAAAAACTCGCATTTAGCAACACTGTATTGAGAGATATTTTGAATTCATTTGAATTTGTTTTCCTGTTTTTGTGACAACAACGTTTTCACCGTTCTGTTCTACGAATTTCTCCAAGCCTGTTACCCATAAATAAAAGAAGTGCAAATCAAAAAAGGTAGCGAACAAAATTGAAATCCTTTTTACTTAATACCCTTCAGGACGTAGTTGGTCATGGCTCTCCACAACTTCTTATCCATTGTAGCTTTTAGAAATATTTGTTTTTGCTTTATTTACTATCTCTCTCACTTCCTGTAACCCGGACTCCTTAGGTAAATTACTAATTGTTTCCTCCCGCCCCGTTTGCCTTCAGTATGTCCTATGAGTGTCAAATTCTCTATGCCTTCTTTCTTCACTATCCTGAAATTTCAACTGTCTTTAACGCCTGTAAAATATGTTAAATGCATTGCTGAAAATAGAATAATTTACCTTGCCCAGCCAACACACACGAAGTTATAAATTAGTACATTATGTTCATTATAAATTAGTACATTATGTTCATTATAAATTAGTACATTATGTTCAGCTCTAGCGAGTCGTTCTCTCCTATTCTATTACAAAGAGGAAGGCAAGGTTTAATCAGTTGTCTGAAAATCTCTTTGTCAGTTAAACAGTGTTCGTTCCTTCGATGTTCTGAGAATTTAATGCAGTATTTGAACCAAAACGTCAGTCCGCTTAAACCAGGTGTTCTTGAAATAGAAAGAGTAAAACAACCTAAAATCTTATAAACATTTTTTTAATCGAGTTCACCCTAAGCAAGGCAATAAAGCCACTAAGACACAAGGGGGTTACTGAGTGTGGAAGAATTAGAAATAGAAACATTACAAAGGATCGATAACAAAAGAAAAGTAATCAATGGGACACTAGATAGCGATTGACATTGGATTTAAATTTTTGAAGATTAAAGTTGCCTGGAAAGTGTGGAGCCGGAAGGGAGTCAAATGAAACTGTTAGCAGAGAACTTACGATTACATCTAGCCAGCTCAACTGAATACTGATGAGATCTCGACGCCTGTCTAGTATTGTAATTAAATTCATAATGGCCATGTACTGTAGCGAAGAGCTCATCCGAACAATTACCATGAAAGTATTTATAGAAAAGGCCCAGGGAAGCAACTTTACGACGGCAGTAAAGGGACTGAAGTTGAGATGCCAGGCGAGGACCAATAATATTACTGATTCTTCTTTAGATTTTATCAAAGATCATGATCAAAGATCAATATTCTAAGCATGGACGAATGGCAGACTTATAGATATGTAAGACAGATTCTGGAGATAAAAAAATTGTCTCGCACGACATGGTGAACCGACTCAATTTTTGTGCAAAAAGCGGATCACAGAGCTTATTCAGCTTCATAAACATTTTCAGAAAACCGCAACTTCTAATTGATCACTTAATATTTAAATCACGTTTCTCAGCTACGTTCGAATAACATCGACCTAGTTCTTGGCCTGATTAAAAAATAATTCCGACCCAAATTCTGTCAATGCTTTTTTCGAGCCTGTCACGTGATTAAGTTTATCATGAATACCAGACCCGAATTTGTTTCTTTATCTTCCTTGATTTCTCTCGCTACAAAATGTAGCTGTAAAAGTGAGATCGCGTCTTGACCACTTGCTGGCGGACGCTATGAAAATATTCACACACGTACACATATACATACGTACGAAACTTTTCAAACTACATTACAAATATACGAAACTTTTCAAACTTCATTACGAACATTACAAACTTAATGACAAGCAGCGGAAACTTAATTACAAACATTACGGAACATTCAATCTTTCAAACCTTCTGAAGCTAAAAGTTTACTCAACATATTCTCAGTTTTATATTTCTTTCAACTAACAGTGAACATTTTGAGCGACAAGTTCATTCAACTATTGTGAGCTCGGGTAAATATATTTCATTAGTAATAACTTTAATATAACACCAATAAAAATAGTAACCCCCTATGCTTGTGTACATCATTATACAAATATAAATATTGTTGTTGCTATAAAACCGTTTTGTGTTCCTTCTTGTTTCATATTTTGTGGTATTTTGAGTTAAATATAAATTGAGAGGCCATATCAACTAACAGGCCTCTACAGATTCAATATAGTCTGTCAGCCGAGAACACGAACCAGAGAATGTGTAACGAGTCACTTTTGTGGAGGTTAGCATCGGACATGCTGATGGAAGGCAGAGAGGGGACCCTCAGATGATTAATGGAGAGCAGTTTCATTTTGGAGGCGTTAACATTAAAAAGCCATTTTTTGACAATAAAGCAAATAAATAAAATTAGTTTAGCAAACATTAGCACTCTGTTGACTTAACTTATAAGAATCTCTTTAACTGACCGTGTGTGTAACTTCCAATCTGACAGCGTACAGTAGTAGATTTCTTTACCCGAAGGAAAACTCTTACTACAGAACACTATGCTTTCCTGCCTATTGCCACGGTGGGTGCAAAACAAAAAGACCGTTTATTCGTGTTTGGCGCCTTATATAGGCCAGCATTGATTCAGCATTAGGAGCTTAATTATTGCCAACTAGGCAACTCGACGTGGTGTAATGGTTAGCAAGCTTGTCTCGCTAGAACAATTACGACTGAGTAGTGAATTCCATCCTCATTGGGTACTCTATACTTTCTGCCTTGTGCAACGCTTAGAGTTTCGTGTGGTTAGTTAGATTTGATTACAAGTCAAAAGACCAGCCTTCCCCCTATCCCCACGTTCGATCTCTTGCCACATTTTTGCATTTCATGCAAAATAAATATCGGTTAATTATAGCCAATGAACAGGCTTCTTGTATTTACTGCATACTATCCCTCAAAATACCCCCCTTTTAATTCTAATTCATTTTAGTCCCAGTATTGTCATCCTAAAAGCATTCATGCAAAAAGTGATCGCCGTAAGCCAAATTCGAACTCGGATCACTACTTTTATTTTCATCTTCACAATGATATTCTTATAGTTTCAGTAAAAGAAATAAATTATTTTACTTCCATGTCATTTTTGTTAATGTTTCTCCTTTCTTAGTTTATTTATTTATTTATTTTACATTTGTAAGCTTTGACATTTTTGAGACAAAGCTATTGTTAACACACAACTCACACACGTGACTGACGTGTCGTAAGGAAGAACGTGTGTTTTAATTAGATGTTTACCAAACAAAAGAAAGAAAATTAATTAAAAAATATCATGAAGCATATTAATTAAGATTTTAAAATGAAAGTTTCAAAAACCGAGAAAGAAAAGGAAGACATCTAACAAAAACGAAGTTTGGGAAATTTTAATTGAAGCACTTCAAAATTTGCTTGAAAAATGGCAACAATTTATGTGTGTGTGTGTGTGTTCCGAACAAAAATGCTGCCTTTATCCTTTCAAATAACTTTTTATTTATTTCCAAGTTGGAATCTATTTAGAAACTTGGCGTAGATTTTCATGTTAAATTTATTTTTTTTTTAATTCATGACTTTCAGTTTTAAATTGCAGATTGTAAATATCCTCGGAAATTAATTTCGGGGAATTGTACAGAAGTACAATGCTTGTTATTACAGTTCAAATAATAAATGAATGTAGCAGGGTAAGCTTAGTTTAGAAAATTACTTTAAAAAAAAATGAACCTACTGAATACAGGAAACCCAAATTGACACATATTGTAGAATATATATAACGCTAATCCCGAGTAAAACTAGCTAAGTCGATTAGTAAATCTGTACAATCCTAAGCAATGTGGTCTTTCAAACATAGGGCAACATAACAAGTTTGGCGCGAAAAAATAAAAATGTGTGGGAGCTAAATCAGATATTAGAGGTGGATGCTAAGATGATAAATATGTGAAGAGAAGGCTAAATCAGATAAATCAAATGAAAAAAAAAACTCAGCGACTCAATTCTCAACAAGAATGTTAAGAATATCAATCCAAAGGGCGTCTGGAAGAAAGTCACGAAATGAATCCCAATCAGTACGCTAATAACTGAAAGAGGTCTTATGAATAGAAGGCTCTTGTCTAAGTGACGACTCAAAAGAAATATCAGCATATACTACAGTACGATTTGTGATGCTCGACAAGAGCTAGAAGAGGAGGGAGGGAAGAATTATTAGGGAAACGAGTAAGTGGATCCATTATTTGACTGTGAGACAGAGCAACGGAAAAATTGAAAGTCTGCATAGCGGCAACATCAGTAACATTAGAACAATCTTAGATTACATTAATTCACTTGACATTATGAGCATTAAAATCACCAAACACAAAAATGTTCGCAGATGAATGTAGAGAGAGAGAGCCATTTTTATATTGTAAAATACTTTGTCTAATAAGGTACAGTCACGAGAAGAAGTAAAGCGATAAAGGAAAAAGCGATAGATAACAGAGTGTAATATAGGAAGTCGAAAGTATATGAAAGAATCATACAAGGACTCAAGAGACAATTCAATTGCCAATGGAAGATTTCCCAGGACGTAAAACACCAAGGCCATGCATATATATATATATATATATATATATATATATATATATATATATATATATATATATATATATATATATATATATATATATTATATATATATTTATTTTCGACAATGAGGCTGATAGCCCGGAACAGACAATTCATCGGTAGCGATAGAATGAGTTTCACAGAGTGCTAGGATATCTGGAGAACATTTCAAGAGAAAAGATTCTATACTGCAGAAATTGATACGAATACCATGAATATTGGAGAGAAAAAAGGTTAAAGGGAAAAGGCGATTGTTGGTTTACTGGTTTATTCGTATTTGTTTTTTATTGTTTGTCATAAGAAGATTGTGTTAAGGAAAAAATGCCCAAATAATTATCACTATCCATCGTCTATGGCATTAAGATTAAAGCATAATGTAACCTCAGGGTTGTCCACGAGAAAATTTGATGCGATATCTATTCATGCGCGACATGGTACTTCAAATATCCTGACATTATGCAACTGTTAATCACAGCAGCCTCTCTAAACGTTGCCAAATATTTCGGGCTCTTTACTACCATCCGGGTGCAGTTACCAGAAAGCTACCAAACCAGCACCCTCATAAAGAGAGTACTGGGTCAAATCACATAAAAGTTAAGACAGTTAAATCATTAACGCCCATGGAAGAAAGGAAACGGTAAACCAAATCCCAAACAAGAAATAAGGGATAAACCTCTACTCCTGTTCAATAAACATGGAAGGAGTCCTGACCGGATAATAGGCGAGCCTATCTACTCCCATTAATGTTAAATATGGGAAGGGGCAAGATGTTAAATATGAGTGGGGAGGCAAAATAATGTGTTAAATGTGATAGGGGAAGGCTAAATTCAGAGGGAGAGGGGATGTTAAGTCAAATGTTAAATGTGTGGGGCGACAAAATGTTGAATATGAAAGAGAAGGTTACATCAGGTGTTAATGTAAGAGTGGATGGCTAAATAGTATTATAAATGTTATGGGGTCTACCCTTTTCGGATATAATGGACTCGTCCTGCTGCCATAAAATAGCCACAGTCAGGCAGAGAAGATGAGTCGTACATGAGTCGTACAAGGGTCGTACCAGAGTCGTACCGGAGTCGTACCGGAGTCGTAGGGTGTCGGATGGAGTGAGGTAACCTCTTGTAGAAGTCAGTTACAAGCACGTAGACTCTAAGGAAGTCCTACTTCGAGACTGTATATATCTATCTGTATTTGATACTAACCGACGTTCCTGGATTTTACTAACAGCATTACCTTTTGTATTTGGTGTAAATACATTTAATTTCTTAGCTTTAATACTTGCGTTTGTCATTTATTAGATACCTATTTTTCACGCGGGATCCACAAAAATAAATGTGGGAGCGGGGTGAGATGTTCAATATTGAAGGTGAGGCTGAATCGGGCGTTAAATATTTAAGTGGGATGCTAAATCAGGTGTTAAATATGGAAGTGGGATGATAAATCACATGTTAAATATTTAAGTGGTATGCTAAATCAGGTGTTGAATATGGAAGTGTGATGCTAAATCAGGTGTTAAATATTTTAGAGGGATGCTAAATCAGGTGATAAATATGGAAGTGGTATGCTAAATCAGGTGTTAAATATGGAAATGTGATGCTAAATCAGGTGTTAAATATTTAAGAGGGATGCTAAATCAGGTGTTAACTATGGAAGTGGTATGCTAAATGAGGTGTTAAATATGGAAGTGTTATGCTGAATCAAGCGTTAAATATGGAAGTGTTATGCTGAATCAGGCGTTAAATATGGAAGTGGGATGCTAAATCAGGCATTAAATAATAATGCAGAATTGCTTAAGCCTCTCACATCGCAGAGTCTTTTTTTTCCAGACAAGCAATATGGCTTTCGTTTATCTAGGTCAACTGTCGATGTATTAAGGATTATTGCGGAAAGAATCTATCAAGCTTTCAATCAGAATGGTGAAGCTCGTAATATTGCTCTGGACATCTCGAAGGCGTTCGACAGGGTTGGGCATACCAGTCTTCTTCACAAGTTGAAAAGTTATGGTGTCTCCTGACGAATTTTTGAACTGATTCAGTCTTTCTTATCTCAACGCGAAATGAAAGTTATCCTGAACGGCCACTCCTCTAGATCCATTCGTACTAATGCCGGTGCCCACGGGGCTCTATCCTTGATCCTAGTTTGTTCTTAATTTTCATTAACGAACTTCCTGATGGCAACAACTCACAACTTGGTATCAATGCTGATGATACAACCATTTACTCCTTCCTCGATAGTAGCCCTGATCAGATCGATAAGATCAAATTGGTGGATGATCTCAAAAAAGACCCACAATCTGTTGTTAACTCGGGCAAAGGATGACTTGTTAATTTAAACGCCGCCAAAACAAAACTGCTCTCTATTAATTATCCGAGAGACTACATTCTACATCCCCCGTCAGCCTGACTGATGTTAACTTACAGGGGAGTAACTCGTTGCGATTTCTCGGGCTGATATGAAGCAGAAAGGCTATGTTGAAACCATTGCTAGGTCTGCTGATAAGAAAGTTGGTTCACTGTGTCGTGCTAGACAATTATTATCACCTGAATCTATCTTACATATCTATAAGACTAGCATTCGTCCATGCCTCGAATGTTGCAGCCACATATAGTCCGGTACTCCTGCTTTATATTTAGAGATTCTTGATAAAATCCAAAGAAGAATCAGCAATATTATTGGTCTTCGCCTGGCATCTCGGTTTCATTCCCTTTACCACCGCTGTAAAGTTGCTTCCTTGTGCATTTTCTATAAATACTTTCAAGGTAATTGTTCGGATAAGCTCTTTGATATGGTACCTAGACTATATGAATTTAAGCGCAGTACTAGACTGGAGTCAAGATCTCATCAATTTACAGTTGATTTTACGGCTAAATGTATCCGTAAGTTCTATGCTCACAGTTTCTTTTCTTGCACTTCTCGCTCTATGCTTTCCAGCCAGCTTTATTCTCCAAAACTTCATAGCTACTCAGTTTCGTATCCGAGACGTAAACAAAGCAATTTCTGAAGAATTATTAGGTTTATTTTAATCCACTATTTGTATTGCTTCAAACGTTATTATAGTGGATTTCTCGAATGCGCATGTTAGATAAGACATAATACCCCCTGTTTAAGGGGAAAAATAGGACATCAATTTAAACTACAAGTTATCCCCTATAATTACGTTTAAAGTAAGAAAAATGTCGCATTAAGATAATACCAACAATTCTTTAGAATTACACACACACACACATATATATATATGTACGTATGTATCAGTATTTATAAATATCAACAAACTGACTTGATAGATTTATGTCTGATTTCTGGGATCAGGAAATACCCTCGTGGATGGTGACATAGTAATTCTGAGTTCAATTCCTGGACCGGGCAGTGTGTACTCAAGCTAAGTCGAAAAGGCGGGTGCAGTAAATGAGCAGTATTAAAATAAGAACTAAACGAGTTATCTCCCCTAGAGCGGAACGAGAACAATCTACCTTCGTATATTAAATAAAGTGTTCAGTTCGAGATTCCCTGAAGTTTACCAAATGAAGTCCGAAGAGCTTAACAGCAGAAACGTTGGGTTAATAACAACAAAGATGAGGACAATATTCTGTATGTAAACAACGTAAATAATAGAAGTGAGAGAGTTAAGGATAGATAGATAGATAGATAGATAGATATGAATGGAACGATATTGGTTCATAGTAGAATGATGGTGTGTGCATAGACATGTAAATAAAAACGTTTAAAAGCTTATTACATCACGAAATAATAATTACCAATATGAGGTATTCGTACTGAAGAGCAACAGCATTGTTCTGTTCCGGGTTTGCATTCCCTTATCAGACCTATTTTGATTTGAGTGGAATCCATTTGAATTTGTAAACATCTAAAATCCACAAATCAGTATGGTACAATTCTTCACAGCGGCCAACAATAAAGTCAATGCCAAAGGAAAATGCTGGGTTGATAGATTTTTTATTCAACAACCAAAAATAAATTTATGAAAACACACGAATATGAAATTCGTGTGTTTTCATGAATTTAATGAATGAAGAATGAAATTAAATTTTAGAATTTCAATCAAATTTTTGGCATTCATAACAAATATTTTTTTGTTTAAATCAAAATAGATTAACTAAAAACATTAAAAATCCATAAAAGTGACAAATAATCCTATTTAAAAAGCATTTATTCTGTTGTTCCATAAAAACTGATTGCTGAGAAACACGACAGAATAAATTCTTTGATTTTAAAAGAATCTTCTTTTAAACCATTGTTATTATAAATTGTGGGATGAAGAACAACCATTATTTTATTTTTATCGATGCACTTTCCGTCATTCTAATTAGAATGTTCTGCAATTATATGCAGCTATGATTTTATGTAGTCTAGTCTCTGACTCTTTGTTGTTTCAGCAACAAAGTCCCAGCAATGTGATCATAGGTCCTCCGCAATCGTAGAGTGCATCCGATAATCTTTGAGTGCGTTTGTTTTAGCCAAATGTAATTCATGCGAAAGTGATTAAAACTTACAAAGTATTTTTTTTTTATTTATTTGTTTTTTATTCTAGACGTTTGCAATAAGTTATTGGCTTTCATCACAGTAATGCTTGGATTATAAAAATAGACAAATAGCCGAAAACGCTTTGCCCAAATCCCAAAGTTCCTGTCTCCACTCACTATCAAAAACGATTGATTCATACCTTTCCAAGGGTATGAATCAACACCCAAGGATTGCACGTTCTTTAGATTCGTTTCGAACTCTCTTTAACCTTTCTGAGAACACCCTTTCTCTTTCAGTAATTTGTCACCATCTTCGTATTTAAATTGTTTTTACGATGTTTACTCATAACGAAATATTAACAATTAATCAATGCTAACTTGAAATATTTTGTGAATAGTAGGTATCAATGTGTGGAAATCTAAAATTAATATTAGATTTTTATTTTTTAAATTAATGCCGGATTTTACAGTGTGCATTAATGAATAAATATCTGTGATTTTTAATACATTAATTGTTACATATTTATAACATTGATGCCTGTCTGTGCTGGCCCATTTTGGGAGAAATAGGAAATTTCCGTTTACTGGAAATGAGAAGCTATAAAAACGCTGATGATGATTACACATGGGTACCGCCATTTTAGTTTCGATCAAATACTCTTAAGTACAGACTAAGCTAAACTATAACCCCACATACAGTATAATAAAAATATCTCACTAAACATATCGTACTGTACACTACTATAGGTCAATGCTGATATGAATATAGCACTAAGCGCTAGTAAATTTATAACACAAACATTAGGGACCGACATCTCACAGTTTCTTAATCAAATGCACACACACGTACACACTCATGCACACACACAAAGACAACGCTTATTTACAATCATAAAAATAATACGCTAGAATTTCTCTTTCCCTCCGCCGTGCGTGGATAGCTCAGGAGTAGAAACTCCGACTGATGCCAAATCGGTCTAGCCACACTGATGAGCTGTGATACAACGAAACAGGCCTGTATGTGGATGATATATATATATATATATATATAACGATTACTTAATTATATAATTGAAATGTTACACTCATGAAACTTGTTACCCATTAGGGTCGTAGGGGCACCACACGTACTGCAGATGCAATAGCAGGGATGTGTTTTAGGCAAGATAGCCTGACGGAGCCTCACCCTCTCCAAACTGGTTTTGAATTCAGAATTTTACCTTCTACGTCGGTTGCCACCCAAAACTATAGGACCCAGTCTGTTCCGTTATTTACTCATAGCTGAGGGGAAAACGATGGATTCATACCTTTCCCAAGAGTATGAATCAACGTCCAAGGATTGCACGTTCTTTAGATTCGTTTCAAACTCTTTAACCTTTCTGAGAACACCTTTTTCTTTTCTTTTTTTTTTTTAATTTACTCTTTCAGTAATTTGTCACCATCGTCATATTCAGATTGTTTGACGATGTTGCTCTATTCTTCGTTTGGAGCATGCGAAGAATAGTTTCTCCTTCCTTACTTACTTTCGTTTGCTGTCGGCTGTTTTTCCCATAATAGGAGTAGATAGTTTCGCCTATAGTCTGGCTCACAGTCCTCCCATGTCTTTTGAACAGTAGAGGTGTATGCATTGTTCCTTGTTTAGGATTGCGTTTCCGGTTCCTCCTTAAGTCTTTTGATTCTCTTTCACTCCGAATAGCTCCTTACATCTTAGTGGTATTATCACTTTATGTCTTAGTGATATTATCACCTTACTTGGGGTGAATTGATTTAAAAAATGCAGTTTATTTTAAGTGGGTAGCTAAATAAGATATATAGATGACTTATAATTTAGGATATACATATATATATATATATATATATATATATATATATATATATATATATTTATCATTTATTTTTTTAAATAATTTCATCCTAAGCAAGGCAATAAAACCACTAAGAGACGATCAGAACATAATTCAAGGCGGTAGATGACGATTGACATTGCATTTAATCTTTAAAGATCATAGTTGATACATAAACAAGAAGCCGGAAGAGAATTTCACATGAGTGAAGTGCGAGAGAAAATTAGCATAGAATTTACGATTACAAATAGGAATTTCAGCTGTGGAATTATGAGACCTAATTGTCAATTCATTACAGCGCTTAAATGCAGGTCATATTTTTCTTTGTTCTCTTTAAAAAATGTTATTTTTATGATTATGTAAGTTGTTTGAAATAATCTTATAAATACTATAGCAGCAAATACTATAGAGTTTTGCAATCAAATTAAATTTAAACATGAAATTCACAATAAATGACCAAATTGTTTACAAAAGTTTGGGGTCGATTCATGTGGAATCACCCCAAAACTTGTGCCTTGAATAGTTGATTTAGTGACTGGCTCCAATTATCTATAACTTAGATATGATATGAATTTTTATTTAATTTATACATAATTAATAACCTCATTAAGAAACATTATTTATGCACTAGAAAACGATCAGCAAAGTTAACAGACATAAAATATCTACTGTTTTTGTTAATCGTCTGACAACCATTTTTGCCTTCCATCATTATGGTTGATGATAACCTCCAGGATAGTGACCTCTTACGACTTCTCGGGCTAGCATTTTCCGATGGCATGAAATGGAAAGATTATATTGTATCAATTGTTAGATCTGCTGTTAGGAAAGTTGGTTCACTGTACCATATTTGTTTACTATTCGTCTAGGCATTGGATATTGCTAACACATCTGGTTTGGTGCTTCTGCTCTGTTATTAGACATTCTTGAATGAATAAGAACACGAATCTGCGATATTATTGGTACTGACCTGGTATCTCGGCTCCAGTCACTTTCCCAATGCCGTAACATAGCTTCGCTGCGCCTTTTCTGTAAATACTTTCATGGTAATTGTTCTGATGAATTTTCCTATATGGTACCTAGGCTTTATGAATTTAAGCGTACTACTAGATTTGGCGGAAAGATTTCATCATCTTACAGTTGAAATGGCTACATGCAACCGTAAGTTCTATGTTAACAGTTTCTTCTCTCGCCCCCCCCCTTACTTGAAGAACTCTCTTCTGGCTTCTTGCTTTCCAGTCAACTTTGATCTTTAGAAAATTACATGCAATGCCAGTCTTTATCTTCTGTCTTCTTAATTCTTGTTCTTTTATTGTTATCTCACCTTAATAGTATTTTCTTTTTCTCATATTTCCTCGCACTCAGTGCCCCGCCCTTGCGCCTTAAGGTCTTTATTGCTTTGCTTGGAGCGAAATGATTAAGAAAAGAGTCATTTTTTTAAGAACGATTACTGCTCAAACACACAGATATATATATATATATATATATATATATAAATATATATATATATATAATCCATTAGGATTATATAGTTTTTTAACAGTTTTTGCCCGTGTTTGTCTCTAAATCACTCCCTCCCTTTTAAGCCGTTTCGAATAAATTTCTTCTCCACCCTCCCTATTGTTGTAGTTGTTGTTTTTTGTGGGTTTTTTTATGTTTGGTCACGTGTTCTTGGTCTTTTGTTTATTGCCGATAAGTATACAGTTTTCTTTACCTCTTTAGCCAGCTTTCCCTGACGATCTGTTTAGGTGAAACCTTGGTAGGTTTGTCTGGCTCTGAAGGTTTGACTAGGTCCGCTCTACTTTGTATTGAGCACTTTTTTAGTTAGTTGATTACTCGTATCGGTTTTTTTTTCTTTGGGCTTTGGACCTGTATGCTGTACGATTATTTTCGACAGACGTTCATGTTCCTAGCTCTTTCTTTTTTAAAACCTTTTTTCCTTGATAATTAGCAAATCAAGAAACCGAAGGTTTTCCGAGACGAGTGTAGTTATCTATCTATATATATATATATATATATATATATAAAAGAAATATAGTCTTAAGGTGTGCTATATGGGATAAAGTGCTCAATATCAGAGATAGAGCGTGTGTAAATATAAAGTGAACATAGAAGTCAACACTTAGAGGCGACAGTCTGTTTCATGCTATATGCAATCGTGAGGCCACGATTGCATATAGCATGAAACAGACTGTCGCCTCTAATTGTTGACTTTATGTTCACTTTTATATATATATATATATATATATATATATATAAATGTAATTATGTAAGCGGAGACTTTAGAAATCCATGGTAATATTTAATTTCGCAAAGCCGATACTTCGGTATCGTCAGTTAAAATAGAAGCTCATCTATAAAGCTCGAACTCCCAACAACTTCAGGGACAGATGTGATTTTTGCATCAAAGAAAAGATTTTTTATAATTAAATATGAAAACACCCACGAGTTACTAAACCAACACAATGAGCTTGTCTTCAAGCGTAGACACAGAAATCTTTTCAAATTTCTCAAACATTTGTTTTGAAGAACCTCACACTTGAAAATTTTTCATTCGTAACGATTCTTCCCCACCAACCAATGTGCTGTTGAAAACCAACGTTGTACATAAATTCAAATGTCCTCTGGGTGATTTTATCTCCAACGGAAAAAATAATATTTATATTGGCCATACTATGACCACGTTGTCTCGGCGGGTGAGTTTTCATTTAAATGACATGTCAAAACATCTCTAAATATTTGCAACAACATGCTTGTCTACAATCGCAATTTAGAAAAGTCCTTGTCAAAAATACATCTAATCTTTTTCATGAAAATAATAAGCATAAACTAAAAATTCTTGAATCTATCTACATAAAAAATTGAAACCAAACCTTAAAAGGAATTTTGAATACAGCACAAATGTTCTAAAATGTTTACAATAGATAGACTAAAATACCAATGTTTATATTAATATTTTCTCATGCTATTTTCCTCTTTTTATAAAAAAAAAGAACTCTTCACACATAATGATTTGTTACCTCCCCTAGAGCGTAAACATACACCGCATGGCACAAAAATTAGCGGTTCTCAATCCGCACGTAAAATTAGAACTTTCAGATAAACATATCAATTTTGTTTTTGGAAATAATGAACACTACATTTTTTCTTAAAAACATACATTGTGACATGATGTCACATGGGTGACATTGTATTAATGCCGAGAGTACTCGGAATAAAACAATATGTATCAACACAGTAATTTTCTCTTCTTTTCATACGGACACCAAAAAATCTCGTCCGAGAATATGAACGGATCCTATTGAATATAAGCGGACAAAACTTGTCTAAATTCTTTAATGAAACATGTCTCAATATATATATACGTGTGTGTGTGTGTGTGTGTGTGTGTGTGTGTGTGTGTGTGTGTATTTTGGTAGCAATCCCGCATTTACACCGTCCTCGGTATGATGATAAAATAAACCCGCGTCCAGGGTAAGACGATAAACTACGTGCAAAAGCAAGGCCTCTGATCAGGTTTTGAGGAGCGTGGAACCACCTCTTAATTACTGGTGTTCCCAGGTTCACCCTGACCCGGGGTGGTAGCACCTGTTAGGGTCCCAGCTATTGGCAAATACTTAACCCCGAAACTGGGGCAAAAATCATTATGAAAGTGTAAAAATAGGTTTTGATACCAGAAATATTTTGTAAAAAAATTATTAACAGAAAAAAATTTTCAAAGGAAAAAACGATTACCAGCAATACGTTTTTGAAAATAATATTACCAGCTATACAATTTTGAGGAAAAAATATTACCAGAAATAGATTTTTGACAAAACAAAAATATTACCGGGGAAAAAAAATCGGCATCAAATGACCCATTGAGGTTGACATGCCATTAAAAAAATTAAACCAAAGAATACATATTCTATTCATACGAATCTATCCAAAAATGTTGTCGGCATTAAATAACCCATTGAGGTTGATATGCCATAAAACAAAACAAATCAACACTCATTTACACAAGTTTCATTAACAACTGACAAGGTACTGCAGTTAAGTTTTTTATTCATTTTTGTGTGTGTGTGTGTGTGTGTGTGTGTGTGTGTGTTTCTTATGATTTTCTTCTTTTCTGGATATAAATTATGTAGAATTTGTCCGAATGTTTTGTATTAGAGCTTTCGCTATACATTTTTTTGCCATTATTATCATAAGATGATTTTATTTTTAATTTTACCCGAATTTATGGATTGTTTTATGTATGTATCTAAAGTTATAGCAATGTTTTATTTTCCAAACACGATTAACACATTGTGGGCCGTGTTCATAGTTAATATTATTGATTGATGGGTTTTTCTTTTTTTTTATTAATAATGCTTCCATTATTTTTAGCCTTTTTTAACATGTGGATGAGGCTATCATATTTCAATTATCAAAGATTATGTTGCGGATAGAGTTTAGTAGGTCTCAATGTGTATTTAGAGCTAATGAGGCCAAATTGAACTATGGTCAGAGAGATGTGGCGTAAGTCATCTTGTTAAGCATGCTGTGGTCTATCCAACTTAATTCCTTAAGAGTCATGTAAAATTAGTTCCTTAAGATACATGTAAATTCTTAAATAATATTAATTCTCAGAAATTTAGATCTTGCAGGTGAGGTATTGTTGTTGAATATGAGGTTAGCTGTTTTAAAGTTTTTTTGTATTGTAGATAATTATTTTTTTGACTGGAGTTGTATATTTCTTTATAATGTTTCTAATATATATATATATATATATATATATATATATATATATATATATATATATATATATATATATATATATATGTAAGCAAATATATGGATATAAATCTGACAGTATGAAAGAAAATACAGAAAAAACAAAATTCTGAATATGCATTATTAATGTTAAAATAAAGTTATCTGTTTGAATTAGTTGGGCTCTTATGTCCATCGTCTTTTGTGTTAAATTGTTATAAGTTATAATGTTAATTATGTTTAAATGAAAATGTCCATGAAGATGGTCTTAAATAGACCGAAACGTCCGACTCGACTTTATTTTAACATTAATAATGCATATTCAGAATTTTGTTTTTTCTGTATTTTTCTTTCGTATATATATATATATATATATATTTGAAGGAAACACGTGGATTGCGATGCAACCTACACCTGAGTTATACTAAAGAACGCATTGGCTGAAACTGTAATAAAAACAACAGATAAGGACAAAGGTGCTGGTCTTAACAATTTATGAAAAAAAATGTTTAAACAAAAAAAAACTGACTCAATTTTGTTAACTAATCATTTATATTAAACTTGTTTTTTACTTTTAAAATTATTTTTAGAGTTTTTATTTTTCTTTAAATTCATTCTATTTTTGATCGTTTAAATTTTCTAAACATTGCAAATTACTTTGGTATTTTTATTTTATTGGTTTTATTTGATTTTCTATGAAGTCGTCATTTTCACGTGACTCGTTTCATGCCGTTGAAAATCGAAATAAAAATACTCCATTTTTGGTCTAACAATCTCCTCACAGATGAAGAAAGATCTTGAAGTAAGGAAGATGTGGTTAAGGATACTGAGAATATCATGGATCGAACACGTGAACAACAACGAAGTTCTAGAGACAATGGCAACAAAACGGACGCTTATACATAACATTTGGAAGAGACAGTTGAAATTTCTGGGGCACATAATGAGAAAAGAAGACTTGGGAAATTTGATACTCACAGGACAGATTGAAGACAAGAGGGATAGAGGAAAGCAATGCATAACCTACCTGACGAGATTGAGCGAATGGATGGTAGAACAGAGTTTGGGAGCGATAGCAAAATGACAAAAGTTATTAAGAGCTACAACGGACAGGAAATTGTGGAGACCCATGATCGTCAACGCCCTGAAGAGTAGATAGCAGGAGATTACACATAGCAGAAGATTGCCGCCAAACCAAGGCTGGAGCTGGTCAATTCTAACCCTCCAGCCTTGAAAAAAATTTAAATTTAAATTTTAAATTTAAGTTTTAAAATCCCTTACGCGTTCTTCTGAATGTGACTTATTTTTCAGTCTACAACCTCTTCCCCACAACTTCAACCTTGCACTCTTATCGCCATCATTATTTCCATAGTAAATGTTCAGATGAGCTCCGTTTGTTTTTGTTTTTGTTTTACCACTTCAGACTTTTACGCGCTTCTTTCACGGAGTCGAATCACACTCATTTCTCCCGTTTCCCAAATGTGATAAAGAAAGATCCACTCCGCGTCCTCCACCCCAAAGAACTGAGACTTCTTAGAAGAAATTCCCGTGTGGGTGCTTCCTTGAACATTACAGCCTTAACCTCTTCGACTCAAAAGTTGATTATTATCTATCCTCCCCATCCTTATAATCTTCAGTCCCTCATACCTCTGCTTTCTTTTATAGCTAACAACTTTTTCATCATTACCATTTTAATGGTAACTCTCTCCCTTGAGTGATTCCCGAGAATTGCATTGGGTGAATTCTAGTATAAAAAGCATTACATTGGGTGAATTCTAGTATAAAAAGCATTGTATTGGGTGAATGCTAGTATTAAAAAAAACAAAAAACATTGCATTGGGTGAATTCTAGTATAAAAAGCTTTGTATTGGGTGAATTCTAGTATAAAAAGCTATTGAAATATTAAAATAAAAGTTAAAACTAGTTAAAATTAATAAAACGTTATTTTTCTTTATATTTTTATCTTTTCTCAACCAATTAGAATATTTTTTCTAATTATAAACAAAGTATATAATAATTTATCGATATAATGTCATAGTAATTTTTCTTAATGCAATGTCCTTTTAAGACGTAGACGATGATGGCTCTCCACAGATTTATTTTCTTATCTGCGAATAACCTTGACACCTTGGGAAAGATAGTGGTGTAGTTACGGTAGCCTTTTCAATTTTGAATTCAGAGTCGTCGTTCTAAACTAACTGCCATACAAGGGTAGATAGCCTCGTCTACCCTGGTAACTAACCCATAGTTGACGGGTGGAAGAGATAGAATCATACCTTTGGGTTCAATGCTATTAGTGCGAAAGTGAACGCAACTGATTCGGCTAAAATTTGAACTCGGCTTGCCGATTTCACTCTCACTCTTAGTGCGTTATCATGGTAAATAGCTTGAGGTATTTGTCCAATGTCTAACCGACTCAATGAAGGCTAAGATCAGAGACGATAGAAGATGAAATGTCGACAAATGTTTAGTTTGGTTGGTGTTTTTTTTTTTTTTTTTAGTGCGTAGTTTTATGGTTAACAACGTCAGCGTTTCCACCATTAGAACCAGGTTCGAATCTCACTGTGGTCGATTTGTCAAGGAGGTAACTTGTGAGACGACCCCAGTGTGCGGCACCGTTGGAAACAGCCTGAAAACTATTTGACCCAAGCCTTGTGAGCGAAACTGAGTAGACGGAACTTTTTAACCGTCAATAGTTGCGAGAGCACAAAAGTCACAAGTCATCGTGGCCGAGGGTCTAAGCGTTCTGGCATTATTCAAAACTGCTGACCACGCCAGATTGTACGCTCTCTTTCACAGAAACTGTAACCAAGGTCCACGCAGCATAGCTGTAGTATAAACTACACATTGACTGTGTGGGGTTTGAAAATATAGAAATGTTTCTGAGCAGGCGTCAGCAACGGGGATCAGCTAAACTCAGACAGGCATACTCGTAAACGAACAACCAGCTATTTACTTTTCCTTACTGTTTATGTTTATGTGAGGACAAAAATCAAAGATATCAAATGGTATGTTTAAAAGGATAAACAAAGTAGCTTAAAATTAACACAAATTTACATACATATATAGTCTTGGGCATGAAAATAAACTATGTCAGATAAATAGACACATCTCCCTATCAAGTTTTTTTTTTCTGCCAAGGGGAGATAACCTATATTTTTCTTAGAGCTTCAAAGACAATTCGAAGTTTGATCTCCTTTTACAAGATGAGCCTCGTTGACAATGAACATAGTTTTACCAATTTGGCTACGAGAGGTATCCATGAATTATCAGTGACAGGAATGCTTTTTGTGTTTATGTCGAAAATACGTGTCCCCTTGGATTATCGTCCCCTAACAATTATTGATGTGAATCCGAGTATTAAAGGAGTAACAATAAAAATTTAAAACAAACGACAATGCATGTATCAACAACAAAATTACCATGCGTAAAATGACAAAATAAAATAAAATATAAAAGGAAATAAAATAAAATAATAAAATAAATAAAATAAAATAATAATAATAATGATAAAATAATAAGATAAAATAAATAAAATAAAATAAATAAGAAAATAAATAAATAAGAAAATAAATAAGAAAATAAAATAAAATAAATAAGAAAAAATAAAATAATAAAATAAAATAATAAAATAATAATAAAATAATAAAATAAAATATAAAATAATAAAATAAATAAAAATAACAAAAATAACAATACGTAAAATGCATAATACAATAGTAAAATGCATGTATCAACAACAAAATTACAATTACAATAAAAGGAGAAAATATTTAAAAACTAATTTTGCACATCTATAAGTCTACTATTTTTCCATGCTTAGAATATTGCTGCCATATATAGTCCGGTGCCCCTGCTATTTACCTGGAGCTCCTTGATAAAATCCAAAGAAGAATCAGAAATATTATTGGTCCTGATATGGCGGCTCGGCTTCAGTCACTTGCCCACCGTCATAAGGTTGCCCTTTTTTGTAAATCCTTTCAAAGTAATTGTTTAGATGAACTCTTCGCTATGGTACCCAGACTGTATGACTTTAAGCGCAGTACTAGACTGACATCGAGTTCTCATCAATTTATAGTTCAGCTGGCTAGATGTAGCCGTAAAATTCTATGCTAATAGTTTCTTTTCTTGCACTTCTCAGTTGTGGAACCCCCATCCGGTTCCATGCTTTCGAGCCAACTTTAATCTGCAAAAATTTTAATGGAATGTCAATTCCTATCTACTGTCCTCCTAATTACACTTTTCTCTTCCTGCTCATTATTAATGTTTCTGTCCCAAATCCCTGTAAGCACTTGCGTCTTAGTGGCTTTACTACCTTGGTTGGGGTGACACCGATTAAAAAAAACAAACTATTCACTCTATAGGAATTAGTAATAATCTACGTTTCTTTATTCGATGAGGCGTTGTCAGCCGTTATTAATTCTTGGCTCGTGTTTCTTTCATTACAATTTTTATTGCTTCATATATACTAATAGTCATATTAAATTGAATTTTTATGAGATGAAGCTTTCTCAACCAGCATTCAATCCTGGAGCTCCTTGATAAAAATCAAAAGAAGAATCAGCAATATTATTGGTCCTGATCTGGCGGCTCGGCTTCAGTCACTTTCCCACCTCCGTGCTTCTCTGTGCCTTTTTTTTTTTTTTTTGTACTAGACTGGCATTGAGGTCTCATCAATTTACAGTTGAGCTGGCTTGTTGTAACCGACAATTCTATGCTAACAGTTTCTTTTCTTGCACTTCTCCCTTGTGGAACTCCCTTCCAGCTCCATGCTTTCCAGTGTCGGAGTTAGCTCCGACTCAACTCCTTAACCCTTCACCAGAGGTCTCTCTCCCTGGTTATAAATACTGGCTGACCCTTCGCCTCGATCTCTTTTTTCCTCAGGCCTTCAGCCTTACCACCTCGCAGATGTGAGCTCTCACAGATACAGCGTTTCCCAAATGCTGAGAACACGCTAAGAACAATACACTTACGTACGAACACTCTCCACAACACACACACATAATATTCACCACACGCACTCTGTCCGTGTAACTGTGCATGTAACTTATAACCTGTAACTTGTTATTATCTCATATATTTGTTTACATATATTTATCGGTCTTGTTTGTTTTTCTTTGGACTTAATTAAAGTCCAAATTTCTCATGTAGTTGGACTGGCTAGCAGGAAATTTTAACTCACGTGTATTCTTCTACAATACATACTCATCACCGTCTGCTACACCAGCAAACTTTAATGTGCAAAAATTTAAATTCAAATATCAATAGCTATGCATTGTCTTCCTGATTACTCTTCTCTTTCCGCTCATTACTAATGTTTCTATTCCTAATTCCTCCACACCCTGTAACCCCTTGCTTGCTAGTGGCTGTACTGCCTTGCTTGGGGTTATACCGATTAAAAGAACAAATAAAAAAACATAGAAAACATTTAAACTAGACAATGTGTTTTTGTGTGTGTGAAATTTGTATAGGCCTACGTCATAGACACATGTGTAAAGAAAGATACAAAAGTCACGAGAGAAAAGTAAGATCGTGTAAATGAAAGCGCCCCATGAGTGGGGGACATTTTCTTTCCCACGTTCGACTACATCTTACAGTCAGAGTTGGAAAAGACCGAATAAGGAGAAAAATGTTCGTTGCTTTACATGCTTAAGGAGCGTCTCTAGCGACCTCTTTTTTTTTTTTTTTTTTAGAAAAGTCAAGTGTGGGATAATCCTGAATCAAATCTAAATCAAACAAATATAATCGCGATAAAAACACGAAATGAAAAAATAGCAAAAAAAATTTTTAATGCGTTGTGTATATTTTTTTAGATATCAAAATTTAAATTAAAAAAACATCAATCACAATAATTCAAATTATTATTTATCTACGATTATTATTACAATTACATACAAACAACTGTTTTAGTTTTTGAAATCACGTCGAAGAATGGCTACTTTCAAAAAGGGACAATTCTTTCGTGTTTTATGAAGGGAGATTAAAATGTTCTCGATCCAGCCTAAAAGAAAAATCCCAAATATCTACCAAAGGATCAAACATCAGAATGTATTTCGGAGTCTTTTCTTGGCCCGACCGTGAAGATTGTAATATCCGGTCATATATGTAGTAAAATTCAGTATGAAAAACATTTTTCAAGGGAAATAACTCTTCTAAAGTAAAGAAGGAGTTATTTCCCTTGCATTGTTCATTGTTTCAACGACATTTTTTTTTAAATATACGTACTTATTATTTGGGCTGAATATTGTAATATAAAATATGGAAAAGTTGTAAAAAGAAAATTTGACCTAAGTATGCTAAAACATTTTTGCAAAAATTAATAATGATAATTTAAATGAAATTTTAGGAATCAAAATAAATGTATCTGTGATAATTTGAATATGGCAGATATTCAAAAGTTGCAGGCCCAAGAGAAAGAGACCGGAAGAAGATAGCGATAGGGTGAAGGGGAAGTGGGGAAGATGATAGCGAAAAAAGAAAGGCCGGAGGAAGACAGTGAAAGAGAGAATTAGGCGGGTAAGTGAGAGAAACGAGAAAAAGATAATGAAAAAGAGAGAATGGTCAGAGGAGTAGAGTGATAGAGAGATAGAGGCAAGAAACAGTAAAAGATAGTAAAAGAGAGAGAAATGCGAAAAAGGTGGTGGAAAAAATAGTAAAAGAGAGAGAGGGACAGGAGAAAGACAGTGAATCAGGGAGAGGGGCAGGAGAAAGATAAATTGAGTGGCGGGGGGAAGAGACCTATAGAAAAAAAGAGAAGCATAGTGAAAAAGAAAAGGTTTTGTCTTTCACTACGCTTTTCCTTTTTTTTTTTCTATGAGAGAGGAAGACAATGAAAGAAGGGGAGGGATACAGTGAAAGAGAGGGAGGGAGACGTTGAGGAGAAGAGAAATTTACTCAGCCTGGTTTCGTCAAATAGCAGATCAAACTGAGAGGCTTGATTTAAAAATTAATAGTGACTTTTGCCTCGACCCTGGGGTTAGTAAAAATATCTTCCTTACCAACAAGACTGCCAGAAGTCATGGAATATGTGACTAGTGTTTTATGATTCCCTCTAACCTGACGAAGTACAGCAAGTTGACATGACATTGATTCCAAACGTGGTTGGAATTTTTCTAGAGATATATTGATCCATGTCATCTTAATGGTTGTTGATATTTGAAGGTGCTGGATTTTACGTATGATTTGATATCTTCACTATAGCTGAAGTTCTCGATTGGGTGAATGTCAGGCAAACATTTAGGCAGCATCATTAGTCAGAAGCATCCAGAATCATCTTCAAATAAATTCTGGGTAACAAAGTATATTATTCTGCATAACCTATCAATGTTATAGCGCACGGAATCCATGAATGAGCACAAAATATCTTGAATCAGTGCAGAGTAGCAATCACTAGCCAATGTTGTGTTCTATCGGATCGTTGGGCACAAAACCCGTTTATACACCATGCACAATTATTGAACCGCTACCACCTTGTCGAAAAAATTTACACTAAAACCTTACCATCAGCCACAAAATATCCGAACCGTTGTATTACGTTTCAATTTACAAAGTTGCAAGCCCAGGTTAGGAGCACTTTCCGGTTTTGTTGTATTAAAAGGCGGGGCTTCTATTTCCATATTCCATGAAAACTAAAGAAAACTGAGCTAACCTGCTGCTTATTTTTCTGATACCTCCTCTGTTGAATTTGAATGTGATTTGTACCAATTTCACATGTCTGTTTCTAGAAATAATTCTTACTGGAAAACTCTGAAAAATCAAGGACCCGTGCTCGACCACTGATTTGTCCATAGTAAATAGTAATGCCTTCCAATAAGTATTCCTGATATATACGTAATATACGAACGAGAGAAGTTGTATGTCCCATCATCTATATGTTACTCACTATACTTCCCCCCCGTTAGAAATTGGACAATTCAGGTCATCTTGCCATGAGCAGCCTAATCGGTGTTCATATTGATTCACGGGAATTCCAAGCACAGCTCACATAGGTCTGGGCATTTCCATGACATCCGCCAATGGTGGCGCCTCCTACCATTACTTTTACATACGGTATTTACTTGACCCCCACCCCCTACTGAGTCAGGTTGTGACAAAAGGTCGGGTTTTAACGTGGGACCCGAGTGTTTTCACTCGGGCCGCTGGTCTTAGCTAGTCATAGCTTGTCATAGCTTGTCCAAGCTGGTCAGAGCTGGTCTAAGCCGGTCTAAGCTTGTCATAGCTGTGATACTACCAGCGCAGGGATAGATCCCTGTGACCGGTAAGTATCCAAATATGTATACCCGTCAAGAAAGGAATTTATCACAAGACATTTGGAACGTCAGTATGCATATGCAATTATGAGGAATTCGATCAGACCAAACAAAAATAGTAATGGTAACAAAGGGGGTTTCATAAAAACGGATTAAATATAAGGGTGTTTCATTAAGACGGATTAAAGTCAGCAATAAATAAATTAGTTTTATTGGTGAAAATTTATTTATTTCTCTATTAGATCATGTTATTTAAGTCAGGGCAATTATGTGTGAAAAATAATATCACCCAAATGTCCACCAAACCTGAAAGAAAAAGAAAAAAAATCATTACATGCTTAAATTTAATTTACATTAAAATAGGTCCAAGTTATTGGAACACACTTATTAATTTTCCTTATATAGAAAAATTCAGCATTCATTGACTGAATAGTCAGTGCTACTCGAGTAACGCTTTTCTTAATTTCCTGATCATCAGGCTGTAATCAAAGTGTAATACCTGTTCTTCTCATCTCTAATAATAATGAAATATTAGCTGTTTCCTTATATGGAAATATTCGGTATTCAATGACTGAATAGTTAGTGCTACTAGTCTTGATCTGACAAAGCTATTTAAGGACCTGAATCGAGTTTTAAGTTAATGTTTTGATTTTGTGAAAATTTGCGTTGTTGCGCGGAAGCGATTCCAACTTAAACCCTGATATTTGGTCAGATTTTAAGAAGTTGCTCCAATCGACAAAGCGTCTTGGGTATGACGATAAACAACACCCGGCAGCAAAGACTGATCGGGAGGTTTTGAGAAGCATGGAACTACCTCTTAATTGCTGTTGTTTCCAGGTCCACTCTGACCCAGAGTGGTAACAATTGTTTAGCTATATAGCCTAGCTATGGACAAATAGTGACAGACTAGGGTTAAAAAAAAAAAAAAAAACTATGTGTAAAAATAGGTTTTTATAGTAAAAAATAACTGCAATACATTTAGAAATCAATATTACCATCACTAAATTTAGGAAAAAATTATTACCAACAATACATTTAAAAACAAAAAAGATATTACTAGCAATACATTTAAAAATATATATATATTAGCAGCAATACATTTTTGGGAGAAAAAAAATACTGCCAGTAATTTATTTTTTGAAAAAGAAAATATTGCCAGCAATACATTTGACTCTTAACAAAAACCCTCCTTACAAAAATACAACAATGAAACCTGATCTACAAACTGATTTCTTACAAAGAATATATATTATCTTCATGCGAACCTATCCTAAAAATCTTGTTAAATAATCCTTTGAGGTTGATATGCCGTAAAACAAAATAAGCCAAACCAATCGACAAATTTTCAGCACCTTTCAGTGTTAGATATTTTTAAATAAGTCATATATCCTGAGAAAATGGAACAAATTGATGATTTGATAAAATTCTACCAATTGGTCAAACGTAGTATAAATCATCTTAATTTGAAATTATTATATAAAAGCATAACACCGGGTTATTTTACTAACATGTGAAGATGAAACCCAAAACCGTGAAAGTAAATATAACATTTTACACACATTAACTGTGATGTACGGTACCTTGACATGGTGATGTAAGGTACCTCGGCGTGGTGATGTAAGGTACCTCGGCGTGGTGATGTAAGGTACCTCGAGGTCGTATAATGGTTAGAAAGCTTGTGTCACTGAAACAATTACGACTGAGTAGTGATCCTCAATAAGTGCTCCATAGATTTGGCCTTGTGCCACATCTAAGCTACGCTTAGAAAATCACCATTATTTAATCGTGATTTCAGAGATTTTAATATAGTAAAAGAGAAAGAGGCAGAAAAAACAGTGAACAAGAGCGAGAGACAAGAGAATATTGAGAGAGAGAGAGAGAGAGAGAGAGGTTGGGCGAGAGAAAGACAGCGAAAGATAGAGAAGCGGGAAAAGTTAAAGAAAAGAGAGGCAGGAAAAAGATAGGGAAAATGAGAGAAAAAGGCGAGAGAAAGATCGTGAAAAAGAGAGAGAAACGGGAGAAGGAAAAAGAGTGAGAAAAACGGTAGAAAGATAGTGAAAGAGAGGAGACGAATATGGTGAAAGAGAGAGATTTGAGATGAGAGCAAGACGGTGAAATAGTGGAAGAGGAGGACAAATATTTGCTCAGCTTGGTTTCGTCAGACATCAGGCCGAATTGAGATTGCTTGGTTTAAAAATTTAAAAATAGGATTTGCCTCAACCCGAACATTGATCTCTGGTAGCTAGTAAAAAATATGAAAATATCTTTCTTCACAAAAAAAGTTGTCATGAATCGCCATAATACCACGGCTGAGTGTCGTTCATCTCACTTTGCAGTCTTGATAAAGATCAAAATTGCCTACCCGGCCTTGTAGGTAATGATTCATTTACCACTCTACAACCCTTTTCCCAGAGATCAAATGTCGCAAGCTTCTCGCTACTCTATCTCTATTTCCATAACACATAGTCCAAAGAACTTCATTCCTTTGATCCATCAGTTCCAACCTTCATAGCTAAGACCCCCACCATGTCATTGGGATGACTTATCCCCATTCTCTTGGTACCATTAGTAAAAAGAAAGTACTATTTGGACCATTTGATTTTAGCCATTCTGCGCTCATCGTAACATACCCAGAGACGAAATACGACATTTGCACAACTAACTAATGATGTTACACGGCTAAATTGTTCCTCGCTCCAGTGGAAACAAACACACTGTATATTACGATGAGCGCAGAATGGACAAAATTAATTTATTGACTCTGGTTTTGGTTGATTTTCCATCTGCTTATATACACATCTATAGATTTGTTCTGAAAAGGCCGATCGCTTCTCACTGGCTCGCGGAATTTTATTCTGTTTGTAAAAGCTTTCTAATTTTTTGGTTGCAATATCTATTTTTAGAAATAAAGAAAATTTGGGCTCCTTATTATTTATTTATTTATTTTCTCACATCCTAGTTGTGAAAGTGTTCTGATCGGTTGGTCGAACTATGATTGTGTTTGCCTGACGATTTTTATTATCTGTCTATTCTTGTTTTTTTTTTTTTAATTATTTTTATCTAATATGAGGGTTAAAGAGATGTAACGAAAGTATTTCAACGTCTGTTATGTGAAAATTATTTGGAGCGTTAAATTAAAAAATCTACAACTTTCTACTCAACCTGTTATATATATTAGTAGATTTAAATATAAACACAAGAAAGAAATTACACGATTTAACGTTAAGAAAATTGAAAACTTACAATCTTTCAACGTGTCGATTTCATTATGACAGTTGAAAAAGTCCTTAATTAGAAGCGAAGAAAATCTGTAGCGTTGTTGTTAGTGACTTTGGTTTATGCCTTGTTGTTTTCATTGCCATACCAACAGCTTTTGTCTGGTTAAAAAAAAATTTGAAAATAAGGTTTAGAGTTTCGTGACTGTAGGCATTTTGACTGGAATCGACCACCCGAGATTTAATCGTTACGTTTTGAAAGTATTTCCCGGAAAAAAAAAAGATTCTTCACTTTATACAGAGGATATTGATTTTCTGGTAGAAAAGGTGGAAGTTGTTGTACGTTAAGAAATGAATAAACAATACAAAGGATTTTACTAGAAAATATGAAAACTCATTAAGAAATTTAAAAATCAATGACTTCTTTAAAAGAACAAAATTTGTCCGAAAAAGTAAAGCAAAGACAGAGACAGACATCAGCAAATGACAGAATCTACACTGTTCTACAAAGTGATTAGAGGAACATACAGTTATCAGCAAATGACAGAATCTGCGCTGTTCCATAAAGTAATTAGAGGAACAGAGACAGATATCAGAAAATGACAAGATCTACGCTGTCCTACAAAGCGATTAGAGGAACAGACAGACATCAGCAAATAACAGAATCTACGCTGTTCCACAAAGTGATTAGAGGAACAGAGAGAGGTATCAGCAAATAACAGAATCTGCTGTGTTCCACAAATTCATTAGAGGAACAGACAGTTATCAGCAAATGACAATCTACGATGTTCAATAAAATGATTAGAGGAATAGAGACAGATATCAGCAAATGACAGAATCTACGCCGTTCCACAATGTGATTAGAGGAACAGAGACAGATGTCAGCAAATGACAGAATCTACGCTTTTCTACAAAGCGATTAAAGAAACAGAAAGATATCAGCAAATGACAGAATCTACGCTGTCCTACAAAGTGATTAGAGGAACAAACAGATATCAGCAAATGAAAAAATCTACGCTGTTCAACAAAGTGATCAGAGGAACAGAGAGACATCAGCAAATGACAGAATCTACGCTGTTCAACAAAGTGATCAGAGGAACAGAGACAGACATCAGCAAATGACAGAATCTACACTGTTCCATGAAGTGATTAGATGAACAGAGACCGATATTAGTAAATCACAGAATCTACGCAGTTCCATAAAGTGATTAGAGGACAGAGACAGATATCAGCAAATGAGAGAATCTACGCTGTTCTACAAAGTGATTAGTGAAACAGACAGATATCAGCAAATGACAGAATCTACGCTGTTCCACCAAGTGATTAGAGGAACAGAGACAGATATCAGCAAATCTGAGAATCTACGCCGTTCCACAAAGTGATTAGAGGAACAAACAGATATCGGTAAATAACAGAATCTATGCTGTTCCATAAAGTGATTAGAAGAACAGAGAGATATCAGCAAATAACAGTATCTACGCAATTCTATAAATTAATTACAGGAACAGAGACAAATATCATCAAATGAAAAAAACCTACGCTATTCCACAAAGTGATTAGAGAAACAGACACACGTCAGCAAATGACAGAATCTACGCTGTTCCACAAAGTGATGCCTACCAACTGAAGACTAGTTTCCGGGAAAATATTTCGAAGAAGAATTACAAAATGTTTTTTAACAGCTCGAGATTAAACGAAAGAATTTTTACTCTATTTAATTTTAATTATCTCTTGTTGTGTCCGTTTGGATTTCTGAGCCGAAAGATTCTTCTTCTTCTTCTTCTTCTTCTTGTTCTTGTTGGTGGTGGTGGTGGTGGTGGTGGTTTTGGTTTTGGTTTTGGTTTTGGTTTTGGTTTATGGTGTATTCCCACTTCATTCCGGGTCCCGACCAGAGACCTAAGGTCAGAAATGGCATCATGACATTTTCCACTGAACAGTTTTGAAAAAAAATCGCACATATTTTACATAGATAAAGCCCTCCGTAAGGTGTGGGCAATACTTGTGAGTACAATCTTTTGTATTTCTTTAAGGCGTAGGCTATCAGGGATTCCTTCAATGTGTTTATTGGAATTTTTTCCAATTAATTCGAGGGCTCCAACTACAAATGGAATTTTTAAATGTCCTCATGCGCCACATTTCTGAGATTTCTATTTCAAGGTCCTTGTATTGTGATAGCTTTTTGAAGATCTTCAAAGATACATTGCAATTTGTAGGGACTGCCATGTCAATAAGGAGCCACTTTTTGTCTTTATGGTCTCTGATCACGATGTCAAGGCGATTAGCTTTGATTATTCCGTCTGTATGTATTGTAAAGTCCTATTATTATTATTATTACTGTTTTTGTTGTTAATGTTGTTTTTGATGTTGTTATTGCTAGCAATATTATTGCAGTTGTTATTATTAGTCTTATTTTTATTGCTATGTTTTTTATGAGCGTTATTGTTTTATTACTAATGCCGTTAGTCATCGGTTTATCTCACACGATAGCGCTCTATTTGGTCAAAATTCAGTCCTTTGGTGGTGAGATTGAAGCAACCGTTCCAGGGCAAAGGCTTGGACGATGGTATATGAAGGCCGTACGCTGCCCAGACCACAAGCCTCCACCCCAACCAACCTTACCAAGAAGATCCAAAGGAATTCGAGGAATTGTATTCCGAGACCAGCTTGGCTGCAGAATTTCCGGAAGTTTGTCACAATGCCATTATTATTATTAGTCATATAATTCTTATTGTTGTCATTAATATTAATACTATTGTTAATGTTAATTCGACTTATTGTTATTAATGTTATTATGATTATTATTAATATTATCGTTGTTGATATTATTGTTACAACAGTTTATTATTAGTGTTAGTTAATAAAGGCTTTTTCAATAAATTTGACCGATTTTAAATGTGTATTAAGTTTAACCGCCTAATGATTTTTTTTTCCTTTCAGATTTAACAACTTAAGTCTTTGGCAATTTCAACCATGGAAAGATTATCAATGAAACAACGTGTTAAAGTTATCGAAGCCTATTACGAAAATGGACGTTCAAACAGAAATGCATAATAATAATTACTGAAACTTTGCTACTGTGCTTGCTGTATCTGTTGTAGTTTCCGTTGAAACAAATTTAGGTAGGTGGATGTTTGGTGGTAATGAATGGCAAGACAGAAAACTGTGTAGTGACGCGTTTCGTACTGAGATGGAACTTCTTCAGACAAAATAACGTTTATTTTTTATGGAGTCAATCTGCTTCATTAAAAAAGAAAAAATAATGGGAAAAATGCAACAAACGCCAGTTACAGTTTGCATCAAAACGTTAGTGATACAGGAACGTTCAATATTTACATTTTTGACATCTTCTTTATTCAAAGTTTGAACTTAGCCGTCTCGTTCAGCTTCTTATCAATTTTCTCCTGATATTGTTTTTAATTATCCCACATTGTATTAAAAGTAGTTTTGCAAGAAAATATGGTGAATGATCCTGAACGTAAATTTAGCTTAAAGTATTCTGAAATTAGTACAGTTTCAATACATTTCTGCTTTAATAAATTACTTTCTCTTTCAGTGGAAATTATGCTCAAAATCATTACAATAAAGAACTAACGCGTTGAATCTATCGTTTTTTTTTATGAAAGATCCGGTTTATGTTCGTATAATGTATTATCTAAATACAGATATGGCTCAGCAATATATTCCATGGAAGATTGATTGTAATATATTCACGATCACGAATCCCGTAACTCATTACGATCGTAGATGCACCACAAATACCACAGCCACAGCAGAAATGGTGTTTCCTGGGCAAGATAGCCTGATGGAGCTCAAACCTCTCTGGGCCGGTTTTGAATTCAAAGTTTTTCCTTCTTCCAGACCATTTACCACCCAAGGCTATAGCTATTTCACCCATAGCTGGGGGGAGAGAGTATGTAATATATTATGTTGAGTTATAAATAGTTTCCGTTATTTTTTTATCAACTTTATTGTTCAGAAGTTAAGTACCATTACATTTTAATTTAGACTATATGCACAAACACGTTAATAAATAAAAATAATTAAAACTTTTAAGATTTCAGCGTCCTCCCCTCTTCAAGCACATCGTGTAGTTACACCGACGTAAATATCACCTTGATCTGATGAATGTCCATCTTCATGTCATTAATTTTCCTAATATAAGCACCTCCACTAATTCTATGAAAAAAGAATGCCATGATGAAAAAATGCTCCTAATTTGATAAAAACAAAGTTTTATCGTGAAAATGTTTATGTAATTATTAAGAGGAAAGACCAAAGTATTTTTTGATTATTTTATTAATTTTTAATCCTTTCTAGCGCGTTCGAAATTTTCGTTGAAAATCTTGTTTTTCTTGTGTCAGCGGGTGTACCAAAGATTAATATAGGAAGTTTTAGCGTATTTTTTTTTCGGTAAAAAAAAAAAAAAAAAACAAAAAAACATTGATTTGGTGACTTTTGCAAAAATCAAATAATTGTCGAAAGTTGAAATTTTCAGAACTTATACACAAACGAATAAAATAATTTAGAAATAATTCTTTTTACACCTGTTACTCCCAACTTAATTTTATGAAATTTCCAGAAATTAAATTTCAAGCCCTTCATATTTATATTAGAACTCTTTGGAGAATTTAAATCATCAATTTCCTTTTGTAAAATTAAAAAAAAAACATTTACCGAAAATCTACTCTGAATCGTAAAATAAACATTATTTAATTAGAAAAGCTTTTAATTGCTTTTATGAATAAGATATATTAAAAACACTATTGTCTTAAGACAAGAAATTTTTACAATTGTTTTCATTTCTTTTAAAATTCTTATAAATTTTTATAGAATTTTTTAAAGTTTTGTATTAATTTAAATCTTTCAGATTATATTATTATTAAGTGAAAGCTATATTTATTAATCAAAAATTGAAAATCTTAGTACAATTCAACAAGCCCCAAGAATTTTGAATTTTTTGTCTGTGTATAAAGTCGTGCCGATTTTTCCTGCGGATGTTCATATGCGACAATAAGACAGAAAACTATGGCGAATTTAAAGACAAAGTATCAAAAATTCAATAAAACATTAAAATTATGGATAATATTTTCCAAAATTTTTTAAATTATTATATAAATAATAATAATATTATTACGCTCATGTTATATTCTACGAGACAAATTTTCCTCAGATTAAAATATATATATATATATATATATATATATATATATATAATAAAAAGGCTTAAAGACTAATATTCCATGGTCATAATTTATTCCATTGATGCGTGTTAGCGTGCGTTTCTGTGTATGTGTGCGCATGTATATATATTTATATATATGTAAATAAAGACAAAAGTACAGTTTTCTTTATCGAGGCAAATGAATTGATAAAGTCCATCAGTGGACGAAACGCGTCGGTAAAGAAAAGTTTTTCTTTGTTCATATTGTCTTTTTACTGATATATTTTTATCTATATCTGAACCTTAATACACACGCAAACACACAAATATATATATATATATATACTTTGGTGTAAAAAAAAAATACAGTGTTACGTATATATTAATAAATATACCTAATATGCAACGCAGACAGTACGACTGAGTTTTTTGCATTAGTGCATGAAACTCCGAGTCTTACATTCGACGTGGTGCATTATACACACTCAGACACACGCATATATATTTGTGTATATATATATATATATATATATATATATATATATATATATATATATATAGATAGATATAGATATATCAGAAAGGGAAATTATTCAAGGAGCATCAGTTAAAAGATATAAATTATTTAAAATACCTTTTCAAACTGCAAAAGTATTAATATAAAAAATAAACGGAAGAATTAATTTTTTTCTTGACAGATCTTGTAGTTAATTAATTTTAATTAAGATTTAAATTATAATTCGTTTTTCTTTAGATATTACATCACGAATTTAATCCTATAAAATGCCGGCGTGTGCTAAAGAATCTAGCAAAAAGAATAACTGTTTTCTTCTTCACAAAACAGCGTTGAGATCTTTTGCACGCATCTGCGATATCTGATCCAATATCCAGGGAGTGACATATTTTTTTAACATCGAAATTTTTTTAAGCGGATATATGAAACTAAAATGTAAGTATTTCGAGAAACAGACAGACAGGTTGATATTGGCAAACAGTAGTAAGAAGAAGGAAATATTAACTGTAAGAAGACAAAATACATGGTTGTCAGCAAAAGGGACGCGCTAAAAGTGTGAGGTACATATTGGGGATCTAAAACTCAAGCAGATGCAGAAATTTAACTATTTTAAGAAATTTAAAAATATCCAAAAAAATTGCACATTGTAATAGCGAAAGTTGCCCCCCAGAAACTAAATAAAGTATTAAGAAATAGGAAAACAAAGAAACAAAGAAAAGTGTATAGAACAGTTAAGTCATAGCTGTCCTTATGAATGCCAGTGAATCCTGGATATTTTCCTCACAGATGAAGAAGAGACTGAAAGCAAAAATATGTGGTTCTACCGATAAATCTTGAAAATGCTATAGAGAGATTATGTGAGCAACGGAGACGTTTTAAGAAAAACTGGAAGAGCAAAGAAACGTACACTTACAATCAGAAAGAGATAGCTGAAATTTCTGACACAAAATGAGAAAACAAAGTCTAGAGATTTTAACACTCACAGTACATACGTAAGGCAAGGACATAAACGAAAAACAGTGAATAACCTACATTTTACAGTAAGGTTCACCCTGTACAAGACCCGGGAGCCACTCTAGGTAGAGTGTTACGTTAAAGGGTAGTTTATATGAATAGGAGGGGAATAACGGTTGACTCTAGCGTCGAACAGGTTAAGGTTGTAGTGATCGGGGAAACATCCTCTTGGGAGTCGGTTCAACAGAGAAGTGGTTCGCGTGAAAGATCTGTTCAAGTGGAACTTACTTCTCACCGATGGAATACAGAAGGAATGAATGTGGATGGTTTGCTACAATGTAAGTGGCATGGCAGGCCTTATTCGTGAAAGTCAGACCTGGTGAAAACAAGGAATGAAGTTCGTCCGAGTACCTTACATGGTAGCAGCGATAGCACAGTGAGAGACTCGCCACATCCAGCCACATCCAGAGTACCTTACATGGTAGCAGCGATAGCACTGTGAGAGACTCGCCACATCCAGCCACATCCAGAGTACCTTACATGGTAGCAGCGATAGCACAGTGAGAGACTCGCCACATCCAGCCTATGAGAGAGAGGATTGATTAGTTTATGTGAATGGGTGGCAAAAAGGAAAAGAGCAACAAAAAACAGGATGCTGTGGAGAGTCATGATCGCTTATGTGTAGTGTGAATGTATGGCAGAACAGAGAGGGATAGTAAAAGTTCAAAAATTAGAGCAACATAAAAAAATGAAAGTTATGAAGAGCCTTGATCGCCCCAGTCCTAAAAGGACATGGCACATTAAAGGAGAAGTTTCATATTCGTTAGCAACATTTTCGTGTCTGTCTGTGTATTTCTGAGATGAGGTATTATGTACACTATTTACATTATTCGGACTATTGTCCTCATCTTTGTCGCCATATTTATTACAACGTTTCGGCCGTTGTACGCTCCGGCCTTCTTCAAATGGTTGAGGAAACATGGCACAGTGAATAAAGGCGTTGGTTAGATCCAGTGACAGGACCCAAAGAGTGTGAGTTCAATACCCGGTTAAGGCAGTGGAGAATTTGCAGAGGGGGAATTAATAGGAGATAACTGATAACTGACATCCAATAAACATGGGAGGTGGAACTAGAACAGTGAGCGAAATAAAGGGTTCAGTTCGACATTCCAACCACAACGGCCGAAACGTTGTGATAAATATGGCGACAAAGATGAGGACAATAGTCCGAATAATGTAAATAGTGAACATTTTCGTGATTCCTTATTTTTAATTCTACAAAAAAAGAAAAAATGTATATAAAAATCATTGATCAATTCTGTGAATTTGTTCTTCAATGCAATAAAAGACTTTCCTATCATTTTTGTGGTTTTAAATTCAGTTAGTTCTTCGATATCGACGTGTTTAATCATGCGTAAAACGACTCCATTCTGTTTGTAATGCTTACATTAACTCTCGAATTTTTTCTCTTTTAGGGAGATTTACAATGAATTTATATTGTAAAAATATTAGCCATGCTTTTTATAGTAAAATAATTTAGAATTTATTTCTATAATAAAATTATTTGTAATGCTTTTTTATCGTAGAATAATTTGGAATTCATTTCTATAATAAAATTATCTGTAATGCTTTTATAGTAAAATCATTACACTGGTCAACACGATTTTTAGTGCCAAGAAACAAAACACATTTTTTAGCTAATTTGATGATGCTAATTCCGAAAATTACCTTAGTTTTTCATTGCTAGCTACCGTTTTTGCTGTACTGAAATTGCTCATTTTTGGAAAAAAAAGAGATCATTTTACGATCTTGGCTGGTCGCAAAATTTAGTTAATAAAGGTCGTAGAAACCTATCAATTTTCAGGTAGGCCGAGCAATGTATGTCAGCCACTTGAAATAAACTTCTTTACAAGAAAAAGGTGTTTTTGAGTCAAAAATTTGAAAATAGATGTATCAAAGTTTTCCAACTTATCGCCAAAATTCAAATTAACTGATAAACTTTATCAGTAATACAGTTTAGTAAACCTGATAATTAAGGTGACATCAAAACAAAACAAAAAATGAAACCCTAAAATCTTCTGTTTGATATTCATAAATTTATTCCATCACTTTTATCCCTTCACTACGTAAGGAAACCAAGCACATTGAGAGTATTTTGTTTTCACAGTTGGAAAGAAACTCCAACCAAAGACATCCCAATTGAATGCGCCTATTCCATTGTACATTATACTACTGGAGTATCAAAAGGACTTAAATAACATTGAACATGACAGACAATCAAGAAAGAGAAAAATTTTACCATCATTCTTATGTTCACTAAAGTTTTATTTTTGCTGTTAGTTTATTAAATGATTTGATGAAAATACTTGTTGGTCTTGATATATTAAATCGTGTTATTTTTAAAGACAAAGTCTGATCGTTATTGCAAAAATGGTATTTCTTAAAAAGCAAACCAATATTTATTTGTTTAAATACGAATTGAGAGGTTTCTACGATTTTATTTTGAGAAATATTGCCATCGGCCAATATCATATATACAGAAAACAAATGAAAAAATGTAATTTTTTTTTTTAAATGAGGCATTTCTGTACAGCAAAAACTGTAGCTAACGAAGAAGAAAAGTCATTTTCAGATTCAGCGTCCTCAAATTTGCCAAAAATGATGTTTGATGTCTCGACACCATTTCAATTTTTTTTTGTTGACAAGTGTTATCAGTATATTCACATACTATTATTATAGCCCAGTTTGTCAGTATCACCATTGGAGTTGTTTCGACTTGAAGGCGCACTGGAAATCGGCGTGATTTTTCATCTTCGGCATGATTGCATGTTTCCGTTTCTTCAACAGCCATAGTGACAACCCGTGATGATTGGTCCTTAGTCACAGTTTAAGTATGTGCCTCACCAAGTCTACACACTGTTTTAAATTCAGAGTTGTCCTCCTAGAATGGTTACTAACCACAGTTAGAGAGCCAAGTCTGGCTTATTTATTTATTTACAAAAGAAGAAAAAAAAGACGGATTCCCTCGGGTATTTGTGCAAACGTGAACGTAACAAACTCAGCCAGAATTTGGCTTATTGATGTCTCGTTCCCAGCCGATAAATATCACCGACACCTTTAGAGTATTATCTCTTTTAAATTCTGGCTTTAAATTTCTCTCGTCATAGGCTTAACGATGGCAGCAAGGCTTGTGATCGAGAGATAGAAGGTTTTGAGGAGCGTAGAACCACCTATTAACTGCTGTTGTTCCCAGGTCCACCCTGACCCGGGGTTGTAGCACCTGTTGAGGTCCCAGCTATGGGTAAGTAGTGCATTCCCAAACAAAAATCAACAGTATTTTTTATACAATTTTTATAGCAAAATGATGATCAATGCAGCACTAGAAAAACATTTTACAGTAAAATACCAACAATATATTTTATGATCTACAAACTATATATCTAAAAAAAACATACCTTTTACTCTGAAAGTATAAAGTTATGTACAGATTATCTATAGTAGAAAGCATAAAATTACGTGCAAAATATTTAGATTTCGACATTAAATAACCCACATAGGTCGATATGCTGCTAAACAAAATCAACCAACTTAATTTCTCCTGATTTTCAATGCATAATATTCAGTATTAGTACCGTGATTCCTAAAACGTATTTTTTAAAATTATAATTCGTAATATAAATTTATAAAACAACACATTTAAGTCCTCATATTAACACATTTTTTATTTCATTCATCAACACATTGAACGACCAATTTTATTTTATTCAAAGACCAGAACACACATTGAGAGTAGGTTATTACAAATTCTTTTGTGAGAATGGGTGTTTAAAATGTACATTTTGAACCTTGTAGACACTTCTCTGAAATTAATATTTTGCATAATTTTCCTACCAGAACGAAGATAAGTATAAAATGATCATTTTTAGGTCCATATTTGCAATATCGCCCCGCATCTTGACTGAGCAACAGAAAGTTTCTAATAAGGCTTTAATATTTGCTTTAACAGTGTAGATGGTATGTTTAAAATGAATTAAAGTTTTGATATATTTGTTTAATAAATCCTACCCTTCATACGATGGGTTCCATAAACAGCTAGTATTCAAATCATCTACAATACATTCCAATAGTAAAATCATTTCAAATGCATTGCTATAGTAAACACTACTACTTACTATATATGAAATCATTAGAGGGAATGAAAGTTTTGCTGTATTTCTTTAATAAATCCTACCCTTTATATCAAGGGTTCCATAAACTGCTAGTATTCAAATCATATGCAATGCATTCCTCGAGTAAAATCATTTTATAATAGAATGCATTGTAAACCACAAAAAAATAAAAGGAAAAGAAAAATACTATCACTAGTCGAAAATTAATGTAAGCATTACAAACATAATGGGACAGTTTTTTGAATGATTAAACACATCTATATTGAAGAAGTAACTGAATCTAAAACCACAAAATAGAGACCTTCATGCTTATACTTCTAAAATCTTCAATGCTGAAATCGCATAATTATTTGTCTTTGTATGAATATTTGGCACGTTCGCCCTGTTTTTCTGTTTTCTCCCATGAAACTGCTTTCGATAATGTCGAAATGAAAGCCGCAAAGTTATGAATACATTTTCACTTGGGCATCATGTCGGTTTGATTAACGTACGACTTGTTTACCCAGATAGTCCATCATCCTCCAGTTCATTTATTATCTGTCACTTGGGCCGCCTTTCGGCTGGGAAAGGCCGAGAGTGGTGGGAACGGAGACTAATGGCAGCCGACAGTTCTACGCTCACAGTTTCTTGGCGGGAAACGAGATGTCCTACTTCAAGAAGGAAAGAATGATGCGAGCGCTGTATTCGTAAAATTAAAATTAAAGAGGAGTAATGGGAATTATTCAACAGTGAAATATCTGATATTATATTACTGTTTTACAGTTTTCAGTCGTTTTTTCTTTTTCTACTCTTTTTTGGTACTCATTTTATACTAATTTATTTATTTTTTTATTAATACATCTCCAATTCTTTTTTATTAGGCTGTGTACGTCCCTATTTTTTCTTTTCTTTCTTCTCGTTCCCATTTTTATATATATCGTCTGCTTCCTTCTTTTTTGCGTCTTTGTTTTATTTCACTCCTATCGCTTGAATTTTTTCTTTCTTTTCCTTTTATGATTTTAGACCTATAGCAGTTTTCTGCATTTTTCCTTTTTCGATTTTTTTCGTCGGTTATTTTCATTCGTTTTGCATGCTTTTCAATTTTTTTTTCTTTTCTTACTCTTATTTTTCGCCTGCAGTATTTATTTTTAGTTTTTCCGATGTCTTCATTTTTTTTTTTTTTATTAATCTTAGCTTATTCTGGCACAAGATGAAAGTATTGGAGCACTTAAAGAAGATGGAACTCGTAACAACGAACTGACCTATGGGTTTAAATTTCTAATCATCATAAATCAACAGACGTTCTTAATTTAATTTATTTTTTCTATCTTAGTATTAAAATGTATTGCGGTTGGCTTAGTATAAAAATGGATAATAGTAAAATCATTTTATTCATTTATTTTTAAGCTATCTTTTTTAATCGAACTTTTTCGTATATGTTTTCTCATCTATGCACTTTTTGTCTTCATTTTTTCTGTCTTGCATTATCTTGTTTCCTTAAATTTATTTAGATACCTCCACAGATTCATAATACCTTAGGTTTAAGATAATTTTTTTAAATGAAAAATCTTAGTTTTTGAGTTTGATTTTAAGATTTTAGTTTTAATTTTAATTTTTTAACAGATTAAATGTAATATTTCCAATAAGCAAAAAACATTGCTCTATTTCAAAACGAATTTAAATTGACTGGAAGTATTTTTTATTTATCTTTTTCTTTTTTTTTTTTTTTTGCTAAAAAATCTTATTTTAGCGCCATATTTAGCCCGCGTTTATTGCATTGTAATTCACTTTATTTAAAACAAAAAATTTCCAAATATGAAATATACTTTTCTGAAACTTTATTTGGGGTATAGTAGATGTTTTAAAGTATAATTACTCTTATTGAGACAAATATTACTTACTTTAAGTTTCAAATATCGCAGAAATGCATTTTTAACACGTTGGTAGCTGCTCATTTAAGCTGTTGAGGTGCTGGCAGATTGATGATGTTTATCCAAAGTTGTTCTACGAGTCCTTTAGCTATGAAAACATAAATGAATATACCGTGAGCATCTTTTATAAATAATTTTTAAATATTCATTAATATTTAAAAAATAGGAATATATTATCCGTAATCTAATATCTTATTGAATTTTAGATATTTTGGCTGTAAATTTACTATATTTATCACCTTTATTTTCTGAAATTGTGTATGAACAACCGTATCTACAAAAATCGGTATGTTTATACACATACAAAAAAATTAAGCATTCTTTTAAAAATATTGGTGTTTGATGATCAGTACTAAGCTTTTCCATTTATCGTTTGGTTTGGTTTGTTTTACGGCATATCAAACTCAATGGGTTATTTAATGCCGACAATTTTTATTGGTGGTAATATTTTGTTTTGTCAAAAATCTATTTCTAGGTAATATTTTTTTCTTCGAAAATGTATTGCTGGTAATATTTATTTTCAAAAAAGTATTGCTGGTAATATTTTTTTCCTCAAAAATGTATAGATGGTAATATTTTTTCCTCAAAAATGTATAGGTGGTAATATTTTTTTCCGAAAATATATTGCTGGTAATTTTTTTTTTTCAAAAATGTATTGTTGGTAATATATTTTTTTTCAAAAATGTATTGCTGGTAACACTTTTTTCTGCAAAAATTTATTGTTGTAAATAATTTTTTACAAAGTATTTCTGGAATTAAAACCTATTTTTACACTTTCATGGTGTTTTTACTTCAGTTCTGGGGTTAACTACTTGCCCATAGCTGGGACCCCAACAGGTGCTACCATCCCGGGTCAAGATGGAACTGGGAACACCAGCAATTAAGAGGTAGTTCCACACTCCTCAAAACCTCCTGATCAGAGTCCTTGCTGCCGGACGTAGTTTATCGTCGTACCCAGGACGTTTTCCATTTATAATTAGTAAATATAGTTTTTACTTAATAATATCATCTAAAAGGGTTAAATTAATACAGAAATTTAAATTACTTAAAACTTAACAAATTATTCTAATTCAAATTTTAAAAAGTGAGAACAATTCCTGTAAAAATTCATTATGCATTGAAAAAAATAATTTTTAAGGCAGTAGTGTCCTTAATATATCATATTCATAAAAGCAATTAAAAATTACCTACTTAGATAATGTCATAGTTTTATTACATTTTTTATTTTACGATTCAGAGCAGATTTTGGGTAAATGATATTTCTGTTTGAGAAAAACAAATTGATGATTTAAATTCTTCAAGGAGTCTTGCTTTTAACTAATATAAATATGAATGTGGTGAAATTTTAATTTCTCAAAATTTCATAAAATTAAGTGGCGGTAACAGCTGTAAAAAAAAAATTCTTACCATGATTTTTCAAAAAAAAAAAAAAAACCCAAAATTTCAAAACTAATTTCATTTATTTGTGAGTAAGTCCAGAAAATTTAATCAAAATCCGACAATTATTTGATTTTTGCAAGAATTTCCAATTCATTGTGTTTTTTACCGCAAAAAAGACGCTAACATTTCCTTTACTAATCTCACGCAAGATTTTTAACCAAAATTTCGAACGTGTAGGAAAGGATTAAAAACTTGAGCAGATAATCAAAAAATACTTTGATCTTTCCTTTTAATAAAAAAAAAAGTTTGAGGATAATACTTGGATTTTATCAGTTTTAGGGCGTTTTTTCATCATGGTATGATCTTTTTTCAGAGAATTAGTGGAAATACCTAATTTTCTTTCTTTCTTTTTTCTGATGTATACCCGCAATGTGATATAACCCTTGTGCATACACTTACAACAACGCTAAAGATACTTGGAAAATAGTTGCTCCAGTAAGAATTTGACTCCAGAAATCCTATACCATGACAAGGGCCAGATCCGGCCGAAAATGGAATACTGCAGCCATATATGAGCAGGAGCTGCACAGTCTTCACTTTCCAATTACGATAGAGTTCAAAGGTTTCTATGCGGCCTTATGAATGATTTAATTATTTTCCAGCCTACCACCCATTTCCTCACTGACAAAACGTTACACGCCTCTCGCTATTGTATCGCTATTTCCACGGAAAGTGTTCAGATGAACTGCATTCTTTAGTTCCACCAGTTCTAACCTTCACGGCTAAGACCCGCCATGCCACGCCCATTGTAGTGAACCACCCTCATTCCTTTCGCATTCCATTGGTGAGATATAAGTTTTAATTAAGCAACTGCTTCCTATAAATTCTTACTTTATTGATTACTACATTCTTCTCAACATAGAGTTAACTGTTATCTTACCCGCATATCCTCATAAACTGTGCCCCTTACCTCTTACTTTGTAACACTACCTTCAGTGGCTCTTGAGCCGTGTACAAGGTGAACATTATTGCAAATAACAAAAAACGCACAAACACATACACACAGAGGTACACAATATTGCGTATTCTCAGGCAAGAGCTGATCAAATTCGACAAAATCGAGAGTTCTTTCCCTTTACTTGAAGAAATCTTATGCCCAGATTTATTTAACTGTAGAAAGGATCACACACACACGCACGCAGACACACACATACGCACGCACACACAGACACACACACACAATATTAGGTGTATACAAAAGGCACCAGCATCCTCTTGAAAACTGCGAATTGAATACTGTAAAAACTCGTTAGTTTTTTTTAGTAATGAAAGCTGAAAACTTTCCTGCAAATATTTTATATAAGAAAGGAAGGAGGAAAAAGAGAATCAGTATAAGATGTATACACATCTCGTTATTTTTTTTTATTTAAAATGGTTTTTAAGGTCTTATGAAAAAATTGAAATGTTACATATTATTTCTTTTTAATTTTAATTAGCATCTTAAATGAAAAATATATTTAAAATATTAACTAAAAATAAATAATTAAAATAAATTTTAATTAAAACGGAATTAAAAGCAATTTTAATCAAAACAATTAAATTTTAATATTTTTAAATAATTTTTAATTTAAATTTCTTATAAGCTTTTTACAAAATTTTAAAATGTTATTTTTATTTTGATTACGATGTTAATTAAAAATATAATTTTAATTAAAAAAAAAATCTTCAAATAATCAAAAATAATAAAATGATTAAAAATAATTAAAATTAACAATGATGAGCTTATTTTTCAGTGTTCATTTTGGTGCACAACAAAAAAAAAATATTAATCGGTTTGTATTTTTTTACTATTTATATACACAAGTTCCAATTTTTAATAATTTCGCTTACCTCCACCTCACCCGAAAATGTTTTCCTTTGCGCAAAATATCGGAGATATATATATATATATATATATATATATATATATATATATATATATATGTGTGTGTGTGTGTGTGTATTTGTATAATAGATACGCATATATAAAAAACTATATATTCAGTTAAAAATGACAAAAAATTGATAATGCCTAATAGAATAAACGAAAGGGCTCAAATATATAGAACATTTAGCATAGTTTTTACACACTTTATGTCCAGAATAGAAAATAGTTATACGAACGCAAGAAAAATTGAATGAAAAGCTTAATCGCACTATCTTATCAGTCGCCTTTAATAAAAAATATATAAAAGAGGAATTGCTGTCCAAATACGCAATTGCACACACACACACATATATTACATACAATAGGAATTAAAATTACCTCAGAGTCATGATCATTTCACCTTACAGATTGAGATTACCTGTAAGGATTTTCAAACCGATCAAGGTAATAAGATAAAACAAAATGAAATAAAACCAGGCCTAAAGCAAATTTTAAAACAAGGCAGAGGAAAAGAAGGGAAGAAAAATGGAAAAAAAGTTAAAGAAAAGACAAAACAGGAAGAGGAAGAAAGGGAGAAAGAAGAAGGTAAAGAAAGGGTATTAACGACTAGATATGGGGATGGTAGCAGGAGACAGATACGTGTAGATGTGACCTTGACGTATATTAGAATATTCACTTCGGTTTCTATCAGAAATATAGACATAGGAAAGATATATATATATATATATATATATATATAAAACTGTCGAATTAAAAGTAAATTCATTAATTTTTCACACACGTGTATATATGTGTGTGTGTGTGGGAAGTATTAATGGATTTACTTTTAATTCGATAGTTTTAATATATCAGTTTATTTTTAGTGGATATCCGTGCTTGAATTCCTAAAAAGTGTATATTACGTCTATCGGCCTGCGCACGCAAGAATATACGTAATACACATTATTTTCCTATCTTAATACTTTACTTAGTTTCTAGAAAGCTTTTTTTTTATTATTTCGATGCACCTTTGGATTTGGATTTTTGTTATGATAATTACAGAGTTTATTATGGCATTTGCAGACTGTTCGAAAATGTTTACGAAACTGAGATGCAAAAACACCGACTCCGTGAAAGAGTAAAGAGTACAGCAATAATACTTAGGAAAATATTGAAAATATCACGTGACTAATCTTATAACAGATGAGGTAAAGATTTAACAAAATATCTATTTCAGAAACGCCGATATTATTAGGAAACAGAGCACAACAATAAGAAGGTTGTCAATCCTGAGTTAAAAAAAAAAAAAAAAAAAAACAGTATGGATTTCGCTCATCCAGGTCCACTGCTGATACCTTAACTGTCATTATGCGTAGAATCGGTGAAACGCTTGACACTAAATTCGTTACGCTTGCAAATGCCTTAGATCAGAAGTCGGCAACCTACGGCACGCGTGCCATGCCAAGCAATTTCCAATGGCACGCAGCCGCAAATGACATGACGAAGTCCGAACCAATAACTGTTACAACGCAAAAAGTTATTTAGCTGTTTCAATTTTAATATATACTAAAGTATATATACTATATATTACTATATAAAATATATTGTTGAACAGGTATATTGACCTTGACTTGTATAAAAATACGTATGCACTGAATGATTTTAAAACCCTAAGTTGGAACACAGTTAGCAAAAATTTGCCGACCCCTGCCTTAGAAATCTCGAAGGCTTGGCAAAGGGGTTAGCTATACAAATACCCCAGCTATGACATTTCTATGAAGGTCATTATTAATAGCCACTCTTCTGAAGCCCATGCAGACGTCCCCCAAGACACTCTCCTCGGTCTTAGTCTTTTTCTGTTTTATAATAACGATCTTCCCAAGAACATTCTCTGATCACTAGTTAATATATATGCAAACGATAGTACGGTTTGTGGAAACACCACCAAAAATCTAGATGACTATTGTCTGTCTTCTGATTTTGCTCACACTGCTCAATGGAGGAGGAACTGGCTTGTAACAATAAATACCTCCAAAACCAAAATGGTAACGTTCTATCATCACGGACTTTTCTACAGTCACGATGAACGGTTGTACTCTTAAACATGCTCTATGCTTGGAATGTCTATTAGGATTTAAACTCACTCTAAACTTCAAGTGGAACTCTTATTATACATCGCTAAAGAATTTGGAAATATATCAGTTTCTTGTACCTCACCAGTAAGTATCTGACTCCTTCCGCAATGCGTTATCTTTCTAAGAGCCAAATCAAACCAAAAATAGAGCATTTTCTTTTAATTATTTCACCACAAGAAAGGCAATAATGTTACTAAGATGCAAAGTGTTGCTGGAAGGGAACAGGATTAGGGAAGACAGAAAATGGTGATTAAAGTTGCGCTCAAACTTTTGAAGAACGTAGGGGAATATTCGAGAAAATTTATTAAAGAAAATATGCCCCTTCCTGCAGGATGCGAACATGTCCCCACCCTATCAGTAAAAACCGTCGTTAAACCCGACATGCTTTAGACCAAATCGGTCATGAAGGCTTTCGCCGATCGAGCAAAGCAGAATAGTGCCTTTTCCCCTGCTGGAGGGACGCAGGTTCGAATCCTGTCAGATGGTGCATCTTTTGCTTTAATAAAATTTCTCGAATATTCAGGCCGGTAGACGAAAATAAATAGATATAATGTTTAATAAATAAACGGAGCGCCAACCCAAGTATGGGTTGTTATGAATCATCAAGAGTGGTCTCCCCTTGTTTTGTTACTCTCCTCTTCCAGAGAGCTATTTCTGTTTACTGGGACTATAAAGAACACTATATTCGAACCTTGTATTCTCTTTTGAATAAAGCTTTCTTAAAGCCTATACCTGCGTTCTTTTGTCATTACATGGGTATTCACTAAAATAATGTTTGAATGATCAAATCTGTCGGATTAATAAATAAAAATCCATAACTTCTTTAGAAATACAATAATATATATATATATATATATATATATATATATATATATATATATATATATATATATATATATATAATAAAGAGCAGAGCCTATATGAGATCTAATTTGATAAATGATGGAATGAAATGTGCTTTATATGAGTAAATATCATTAATAATAATAATAAATGTATGAGCAACTATATTACTGTACATTTGTAGAAAATTGGCTTACTCATTTTGGTATGAACATATATTGAAAACTTATGAACGGAGGGTTCTGTATTTATTTTTAACACTTCGCACCTTGTAAAATCAACGATACTCAGGCAAATAAATATTTTTACATGCTTAGTCCAACGCAGAGATCTAATGGAACTTCTGAAAACTAATGAAGACGTGATGTTGACTCTCCCAAATTATTCTCCTGTGGCAATGCGAAGGGGTTCTTCTTGGAAACGACACAAACAAACAATAAAACAAATTAGAAACGCCACCAGATGTCAAGAGGATCTATTATAGATTAGTGTGTACGTGGAGTCTCCGTTGAATTCGAATGATATATATATATATATATATATATATATATATATATATATACGTGTGTGTGTGTGCCCACGTGCGGGTGTATGCATATACAAATACACAGAATGTATTTACCAAGTTCAACCAAGTCGAAGATAGGTCCACGAATCGAACACACGTCAATAGTTTTAAAGACCAGCTTGTTATCAAGCACATTACAAGAGTCGCCCAAGTAGATAACTATTGAAATTAAACCTGGGAAAAAACTAAAATAAAAACACCATTTTAGGGTACCCAGTGAGGATCAGATTTGATGGCTTAATCTAATCTATCAGATTAGATTAACCGCCGTTACTGTACTGCAGCCATCTTAGATATTTCTGCAACATTGTTTGGCACAAGAGTAGGACTAAGCAAAGTTAGTACGTGAGACAAACTTGTTTGCCGTCGAATATTGGTGATGCTTTGACCAGAGTATTAAGTGAAAAGTAATCTATAATCGGATTCGCGGTACTGTAACGGATAGAAGCTCAGAATGAGAAATTGGCGGACCGTGTTCGAATTCCAGTCGAGTTCATTTCATTTACTTACGCGCAAATACCCTTAGGAAACGTATAAATCTATTTCTTCTTCCCAAATCTATGGATTAAACAGTACTTGGTTGAATTCAATGTCTGATTTTGCGGAAGGAGCTCATAATATACGAGGCCGTACCATTTCCACCAGATATGCAGCATAACCTTCTTTAGATGCAGACTGGCTTTTTGAGTTGTTAACGATGGCTCATTTCGTTTTCCCTAGAAACTTTTGAGCCCCACATCAGTTTAATCAATCTGTTTTTCATCACCTGTGATTGGGTAGTTTTTATTGCTTTTGAGCAGAAAATCGCAGGTATACGATCCCACAAATTTGTTTTCTGCTAAATCATTAGGCATCCGAACATTGTAGGGAATTACGTATCCAAGTGGTTTGAAATGCTTTACAACGTTCATATGTGATATGTGGATCATTTTTGCGATATGCTGTATTGTGAGACATATATTAATTTTAATCAGCGTTTTACTTTGGTCATCATCAATAAGTGCAGGCATAGGTCTTCCAAAAAACAATTCTACTTCTTAACTTAGCAAACCCCTTACGGATACTACTTTCAGCTATGACACCATTTCCATAAACGACACATATCTTTTTGCTGTTTGTGCAGCGTTTCCTTTCTAAAAATTATAAGAAGTTTTCTATTCGACACTGATAATATTAAGCGTCCGAGATAATGGCCACAGATGGTCGAAATTACTAGAACTTGAAATAGTTTTCCCATAAATGTGAAATTGTTCACCTAGATTGTAAATGATCCATTATTGTACATAGATAGGTTACAATAAAATTGACTTACTTGACTCTGGGTGAGAAAAGAGGACGCTTAAGAAACATTTTTGTTTTATTTCTTTTTAAAGAAAAACTCATTGTCATCGCCCATCTAAACATTTACAAATCTACCAAACGTAGCAAAATCTAGTAAGAACATAAAAATGAACCTTGACGTCAATAAAGTGGGATTTTCGTACCTTCTTTTTCTTCTTCTTTGTGCCTTGTTCCTTCAGGACGTTGGCGATCATGACTCTCCACAATTTCCTGTCCTTTGTAGTTCTTAATGATAAATCTTATCTTTTTGCTATCTCTCTTAACCCCTGTACTGTCAACCGATTACACAAGCTTATTAGGTAAATTACTCGATCCTTTCCGTTGCCCCACATTGCCTGCAATATGTCCTGTGACTGACAAATTTTCCAAGCCGTCTTTTCTCATTATGTGCTCTCGAAATTTGAAATGTATTTTTTTTATGTTAAGGGTTCGCTTGTTTACATTTTCTCTAAAACCTCGACCTGAAACCTTTATCTAAAAAAAAACAAAAAAAACTACATCTTATTTATGTTTGAACCAATGTTCTAGTCTTTGTCGTTATTATAACAACGTTTCGATTCTTGTGCCTTCCAACCTTCTTCAGCTGCCTGTTGATCCGTATAAACTTCAGAGAATTGCGATCTGCGCCCATTATTTAAAAAAAAAAAAAGCTTACATTTTATTTATGTTTGAACCAATGTTCTACTCTTTGTCGTTATTATCACAACGTTTCGATCCTTGTACCTTCCGAACTTCTTCAGTTGTCCGTCAATTCGTATAATTTTCAGAGAATTGCGATTTTAATAATTTATTTAATGTGTGGTGGATATTGTTATCGTTCTACTGTTCATGTCCAGGGATATCATTTAGTGTTCTTTTTTAAATACTGCTCACTTAGTGTTAACTCTGTCTCCACCTAGTCTCTACTACCCAGCACAGGGATTGAACTCACCATTACTATGTCACCAAAATTCACGAACCAATGCTTTTATCCACAGTTCAATAGTCTAGATAAAATACAGGCAGAAAGCCAACGTATGTAAATGCGTTTTTGAAAAGTAATCCGTGTGATCGGTTTAGTGAAAAAATAGTCCAGAATGCTTTTTACTGATTTGTCAAGGGTGATTATAGTTGTAGCAGCTTTGTGTTGTCATATTTTGGTAATTAACGTACTTCTCGGTAAGTTATTTGCGTAAATTCTCGCATATAATCAAGATATGGCAGTGATGAGTCAAGATGTCTGGCGATGGGACAGAGCTCATTGATAAAGGAATTCTTGCTGGCGTTAATATTACAAAACAAACATAAGCAGCTACAGTCGAAATTCGAACTCTTCTGTACGCTTTTATTTTCCATGTAGATATCTGTTACGCCACCCTAAATCGTTCCTTTAGAAAATAAACGCACGCTCAAAAACGATATCAACTCATAAAAAAGCAGCACGTCTCGATATGAATATTTATGACTTGAAAACGTTACGATTGATTTGTCGAATGCTGCACATGAGTCAGCTTGTGTAGATCTGTCCGTTGGGGAAGAAAAAAAATCATTCAAAGATTACAGATATATTTCTGAAAAGGGAAAAGTATTCTATGTTAAACCGAACCTTTGACTGTCCGTGTAATTAATGTTTCTTGTATTTTGGACAGCGTCGGTATTTTCTCACTTATCCCTTCGAAATATGCCGACATTTCTAAAGGGGACAAACTACTTCCGTTACAATGAGACCGCTTCCGACTCCGCTCCCGATCGTTACTAATTAGCACGGTGCTTTCAAACATACTTCAACAAATACTTTCACTGCACACCAAGTTCTCATCGACAAAAGACTGTGCCTTTTTCTGACCCTGAGGTCCCATCAACCAAACGCCTTAACAAAGAGTTGCTCGCTTTTTTGTTTTATTCTTCGGATATTTCCCCTTCGTGAATGATGAATTAGTTATTTGCGCGTGCCACTCAACCGTCAGAGGCTAAAGGAATAAAAAAAAAAAAAGGAAAAACTTTGATTTCCAGACCAGCGTGAAGAATCCTTATTTGAAGCAGGCGGACTAGCCCTTAGACGCAACTAAATATCAACAGTTTAATTTATTATAATGATACACTCTTAAAAAAAAGAATATAGCAGCACGTAATATTCTAAGGGCTTAAATGATAAATGCATATACATATCACAACCATATTCTTTGACTAGTATTTATTTCCTGTTAATTTCGCTTGCTTTTTTTTTTAATTGCAGCTATTTGACTAGACATTTGTAATACTATTGTCTTCAGTAATAATATCTTAATTTTTTTAATGAAATATTAACAAGCATTATCAATATTTGACTAGTATTTCTTTCATTTTAATTTCACCCGCTTTTTATTGCAACTATTCAGATCGTCAGTCTATGGCCATTAGTAATAATATCATCTTGAAATTTTATTAGATGAAGCATTGTCAGTCGTGATTAATTCTTGATTAGTATTTCTTTCATTTATTTAAATTTAATTACTTTTCATCAAAACTTGATATCCACGCTGACGACGATACCATTTACTCCAGCCTCGATGATCAGTCCGACAAGGTCAAAATGGTAGCTGATATACAAAACGACCTCAAGACCGGTGTTAACTGGGGCAAAAGATAGCTTGTTAATTTTAACACCTCCAAAACTAAACTTCTCTCTGTTAATCATCTCAGAGACCTCTCTACCTGCCATCAGCATGGCTGATGCTATCCTCCAAGAAAGTGACTCAGTAGGCCTTCTCGGTCTAACTGACAGGTGGAAAGACTATATTGAATCCATCGCTAGATCAGCTGATAAGAAAATCGGTTAACTGTGTCGGGCAATACAATTTTTCTCTCCGGAATCTATCTTGCATATTTATGAGTCTACCATTCGTGCATGCTCAGAATATTGCTGCCATGTATGATCCAGAGCCCCTGCTATTGTTTTTGAGCATCTTGATAAAATCCAAAGAAAAATCAGCAATATTATTGGTCCTGATCTGACGGCTCGGCTTCAGTCACTTGCCCACCGCCGAAAGGTTGCCTTTTTTTATAAATCCTTTCATGGTAATTGTTCAGATGAGCTCTTCACTATGGCACCCAGACTGCATCAATTTAAGTGCAATACTAGACTTGCGTTAAGATTTCATCAATTTACCGTTGAGCTGTCTAGATGTAGACGTAACATTTTATGCTAATAGTTTCTTTTCTTACACTTCTCGCTTGTGGAACTCCCTTCCGGCTCCATGCTTTCCAGCCAATTTTAATCTGCAAAAATTTAAATGTAATGTCAATCGCTATCTACTTTCCTTCTGATTACTGTTCTCTTTCTACTCATTACTAATGTTCCAATTCCTAATTCTTACACACCCTCTAACCCCTGTTGTCTTAGTGGCTGTACTGCCTTGCTTGAGGTGACACCGATTAAAAAAAAACAAAAAAAAACTATTCACTCTATTGGAATTAGTAATAATCTATTTTTTTATTCGATGAGTCGTTGTCAGCCGTTATTAATTCTTGGCTCGTATTTCTTTCATTACAATTTTTATTGCTTCATATATACTAATAGTCATATTAACTTGAAGTTTATGGGAGTAAGCTTTCTCAACCAGTATTAAATTCTGAGAAGTATTTATTTCATCTTATAGTTTTTGTTTTTTATCACCACTATTCAAAATCCTATTTCATTACAAAACTATTATATACCTACAAACGCAATCGCACCCATGAGAGTTTGTTAAAAAAAAAAAAAAAAAAAAAAAACTTCGTTCAAACAGTTCTCAAAATCAGTATACATATGTGTATTCAATAGAATACTGATTATATATTATACATATATTAGAGGAAAGAAGTACGACAAAGTAGGAAAAGTTTTCATGTGACGCGTTTCATCCTTTAGGATTTGATTGGACTCAGCTTATCTTCATGTTGATACGGCTACACATGCACACAAATGAGAGACGCTGAGAATTTAAAATTTTTTTTTTTTTTTTTTTTTTTTAAATATTTGGGTATATAATCTAGCTGATTTCATTTAGATTAGTTTTCTTTTTTATGTTAAGAGCACACAGAATTTGAAGCCCACAGTAATTACATGAAAAGGAAATATACATTGAAAATACATTCAACCTCTTCCAATACCTTATTTCATATTCAATACGAAAAAAAGGCTTATAAAATAATTCAAAACAGAAAAGCGGTCCTTCCTGACAAAACCAACGAATCAAAATATATTGTTCTACCCATCAATTCTATTACAACTACAAATGAAAAGAAGTTATCTGAACTCAAGATAAAATTTGTCACAACTACGTCTAAAACAATAAAAGACTTAATTAATGCAAAAAAAAATAATAAGATAAAACTAGATTTACTGTATTACCTGTAATAATTGCCATAAGGAATACATCGGAGTAACCTCAAGGAATTTAAATAAAAGATTATATGAACACAAAGTGATCTTTTACAGAACAGCATATCATAACAAGACTGACCACAATTTTGATTAAAAAATGCTACGCTAATTAAAAGAGAAAATTGTTATAATTATTTTATTATAATTATATTTGACACTATAATTATTTTTATTTACTTTTTATGGCCATCACAGAAGTAAAACAAATAAATCTTAGAAAAAGTTGTAAAGGAAATCAAATATAAAGGACTATTAACTGTAAAAACACAGACTATATGGTTGTCAACAAGACAAGCGACTGAAAGTGTGTACTACGAATTGGGATCATAAAATCAAGAAGGTATATACATGCTTAGGATCAGAAAGAGCTTCGATTGACTTGGCATCATGACTCCAGTCATTTTCTCGCAGAGGTGATGTGGCATTCCTCCGTCTTTTCTACAAATATTTTCATGGCAACTGCTCTGATGAGCTATTTTAACTGGTGCCGCAACTTCAAGAATTTAAGCGTGCTACTAGGTTGGCACATAGGTTCCACCCTTTTACTGCTAAAGCAGTTAAAAATAACCGCCTCTTCTACTCCAACAACTCTTCTCTCGCACAGTGAAACTCCCTTCCTTGCTTCCCTAATAACTATAATCTTCGAAAATTTAAATGTAATGTCAATCGACATCTTCTGATGTCTTGATCCCAGTTCTTTTTATCCTTTCTTCAGTCTTTTCTCTTACTTTCACTCTCCGTATTTCCTTGCGTACTAGTGGCACTCCCGCTTTGCTTGGGGTGAAATACTTTTAAAAAAAAATAGCTGAATTTTCTGAGAGTCATAGCGAGGAAAGATGGCGTGGAAAATGTAATACTCACAAGATATAAAGACAAGAAAGAGAAAGACAAACAGTGAGTAACATATTTAATGAGTTTGTGTTAATGACTGGTTTAATGGGGATAAAGAGTGTTGGTAAAGAGTCAAAAGTTGTTTAGAGTTACAATCGACAAGAGGTTGCGGGATAGCTTATGATCGTTCACTTTCTGAAGGGGTACAGTACGTGATAGGATGCTGAGAATATCAAGAACGGAATATGTAAGCAGCGAGGATTTTTCAAGGAAAATAGAAAACATAAACGAGAATTATGCATAAAATCAGAAAGAGTTGAAATTTCTGCGAAACCTAATGAAAAAAGAAAGGTCTGGAAGATTTCTGGGAAACAATGAGAAAAGAAAGGTCTGGAAAATTTCTGGGAAACAATGAGAAAAGAAAGGTCTGGAAAATTTCTGGGAAACAATGAAAAAAGAAAGGTCTGGAAAATTTCTGGGAAACAATGAAAAAAGAAAGTTCTGGAAAATTTCTGGAAAATTTCTGGGAAACAATGAAAAAAGAAAGGTCTGGAAAATTTGACATTCGCAAGGGGGACAGAGAAAAGCAGAACTTGTGTAAATGGATGACAGAACAAGGAGGAGAATAAAAAGACAAACATGGCTATGGGCTACGAAAGACGAAGTTAGGGAGAGCCATGATCATCAACATTCTGAATGGAATAGAAGCGTTCAATGCATTCATTTTAGCTTTTTTTTTTTCTTTTTATTCTTTTAATAAAACTGTTACATTTAACAGCCCCACAAGAGGAATGTATGTAGCACAAGACCGAGTTTACCATGGGTTCTCCGAGCCCGTAGGCTCGACCAAAAATATTCCCTTAGAACCCGTATAAACGTGTTCAAGGTCTGTCTACCTCCCCGGACGAAACTTTGCTCTTCGGCAAAGCCTCGTCCGGGTTCCTGTCTGCTCAAGGCAGAGAGTTCGATAGTTGAACAATCTATTCTTTAAATAGAACTGTCTACGGTTTACTGACCTCCGTTGTAATTCATATATATTTCTTGCCGTCAAGGTTTTAGATCACTAGCTTCTTTGTTCTGTAAATTCTAGAAAGTAAATAGCGATTCTAATTTAATAAATAACAGAAATAGGCGGAAACGAGGCTTTAGGTAATATTTTTCTTATATATATTTTGCGTCCATTTTATCAAAGCTAAAAAAAAAAATCAATTAAATGCATATTTTCTTCTGACCTTTTCCCATTTGAATGTAGAAAATAAAATTGATGCGATAATTTCTGAACGACCTACCCTTAGATATATATATATATATATATATATATATATATATATATATATATATATATATATATATTTTCAAATGTCAAGTAAGACTCAAGTAACGCTTCTTGTTAACATTTTTGAAGAACCTATACTGGCAGCAAACAGCATGAATATACAGAAATAGAAAGGGGCATAAGGCAAGGACGTGTCTTCTCACCGGACCTATTCAACCTACACAGCGAGGCAATTCTGAAAGAATTGGAAATCCGACCGGAATTTAGCATCGGCGGCCACAATCATAAGATACGCAGATTACACAGTACTGATAGCAGAGACGAAAAAGAAATTACAAAATCTCCTACAGAAAGTAGAGAAGGAGAGCGAGAAGAAGAGACTAAGCATAAACTATAAGAAGACAGAATGCGTGGTCATAAGTAAAAAGATGTGCTCGAAATGCAATTTGCAGGCCGGAGACACTAAAATTAAGCAGGTGCGGAAGTTCAAATATCTGGGAAGTGTTTTGACATAGGACGGCAAGTGCGACACTCAAATCCGTATATGTATTGGGATGGTCAAGGACGCATTCCAAAAGCTGGGCACAGTATTGCAAGACAGGAGGATCTCTTTGGTAATAAAAAAAAAAGAATACTGAGCTGTTACGTGACATCTGTCCTCCTTTACGGCAGCGAATGTTTGACGGTCTTCTCAAAGATGAAGAAGAGACTCGAGGCGACGGAGGTGTGGTTATACAGGAGGATGCTGAGGATATTATGCACGGAGCGGGTGAGCAACGATGAGGTCTTAGAGAGGATGCAAACAAGGAGGAGGCTTGTACTTAATATCAGGAAGAGGCAGCTGAAGTTTCTGGGACACGTAATGAGAAAGGAGGGCCTGGAGAATCTGATACTCACAGGTCGAATAGAGGGAAAGAGAGACAAGGGAAAGCAACGTATGACATAGCTGGCGGGCTTGAACAAGTGCATGACAGAACGTGTCCTGGAGGAGGTGGGACTAAACATTGAGAGCTACAAAGGATAGGGGGAAATGGAGAGCCATGATCGCCTACGACCTGAAAGGACACGGCACATAAAAAGAAAGTTACTCCGAGTCGAAAAAATATTGTCTGTCTGTTTACGAATGTGAGATATTAGGAGAAGTTATTTTTAAATTCATGTACATTTTTCTCAGTTGTTGCATATTTTGCTTAACCCTGTTACCGTAGAAAGCAGATATAGCCACTCAAAATTTTATTACCGTTAACTGAAAATCAGATATAGCACACATTTTACTACCGTTAACTGCAAAAAGCGGATATATCCGGTCAAAATTTTACTACCGCTGACTGCAGAAACCGGATACATCCGGTCAAAATGTTCCTACCACTGACTGCGAAAAGCGGATATATCCGCTCAAAATCTTCCTATCGCTGACTGCAGAAAGCAGATATATCCTCTCAAAATTTTATTATCGTTAATGCGGAAAGCGCTCAAAATTTTATTGCTGTTGACTCTGTAAAGCGGATATAACTGTTAACTGCGGAGAGCTGATATATCCACTCAAAATTATGATACCGCTAACTGCGGAAAGCTGATATGTCCGCTCAACATTATGATACCAAAAACTGCGGAAAGCGGATATATCCACTCAACATTATGATACCGTTAACTGGGGAAAACGGATATGTCTGCTCAAAATTATGATATCGTTAACTGCGGAAAGCTGATATATCCACTCAAAATTATGATACTGCTAACTGCGGAGAGCTGATATATCCACTCAAAATTATCATACCGCTAACTGCGGAGAGCTGATATATCCACTCAAAATTATCATACCGCTAACTGCGGAGAGCTGATATATCCACTCAAAATTATCATACCGCTAACTGCGGAGAGCTGATATATCCACTCAAAATTATGATACCGTTAACTGCGGAGAGCTGATATGTCCACTCAAAATTATGATACCGTTAACTGCCGAAAGCGGATATGTCCGCTCAACATTATGATACCGTTAACTGCCGAAAGCGGATATGTCCGCTCAACATTATGATACCGTTAACTGCCGAAAGTGGATATGTACGCTCAAAATTATGATACCGTTAACTGGGGAAAGCGGATATGTACGCTCAAAATTATGATACCGTTAACTGCGGGAAGCGGATATGTCCGCTCAAAATTATGATACCGTTAACTGCGGAAAGCTGATATATCCACTCGTAATTACGATACCGCTAAATGCGGAGAGCTGATATATCCACTCAAAATTATGATACCGTTAACTGCGAAAGCGTACATGTCCGCTTAAGATTTTACTACCGATGATTGCAAAAAGCAGTCATCGCTAGTAAATGTTATTATCGTTAATTCGGAAAGCGCTCAAAATTTTATTGCTGTTGACTCTGTAAAGCGGATATAACAGCTCAAAATTTTATTACAGTTAACTGCGGAAAATGGATACATCCGCTTAAAATTATGATACTGTTAAGTGCCGAAAATAGATATATATTAACTCAAAATTTTATTAGCGTTGTCTGTGGGAAGTGGATATCCGCTCAAAATTTTATTACCGCTAACTGCGGAAAGCAGATATACCTGCTCAAAATTTTACTACCGTTAACTGCAGAAAACACATATATCCAATCAAAATTATGACACCTTTAACTGCGGAAAGCGGATTTACTCCACATCTTTGAAAAATAATATTCGTATGTAACAAGAAGCGGATATATTTATTACGGGAATAACCATGAAATTTAATTACGCAATGTAAGGGTAAATTAAAAGTAATGCATGTAATGGTAAGGGTGAAAATAGCCGTTTCCATTCAGGAAACATTAGGTAGTCCTGGATCAAACAGCGTTACACACTGTTGGAATTTATAAAATATATTTTAAAAATGTCTTTCAGGAAATTATACTTCTTCCGCCAAAGGTAATATCTCTTTCTAATAGTAATGGGAGTCTCCTTTCAAACCTTTTGTTCTTGTAGTGTGAAAAGTTAACTGCTTAATTAGTTATAACACAAACTAATGTATTTGCCCGTAGCGTTTATCAACATGATAAATGAGACTGGCGTGTCGAGTTCAAGTCGAGGCCGTCTGTTCACTTTCTCACAAATACCCTTGGAAAGGTGCGCATCCATCTCTTCTCCACTCCTCCCGATTGGGGTTAATAGCCCGACAGATTAGTCTCTCTAGCTTTGGCAACAAGTCTAGGAGAATACAAAAATGGTTGAGCTAGCAATTCCACTACGTTAAAAACTACTTGCTACAGAAACAATAATAGCAATATCTACCATGGCCGTAAACTCTAAGATAGACGTCTGCAGTATTAACATACATAAGTATAACTCAACTTTAACATAACGTAAATATTTTACTCTTTTTCAAATAGAGCTAAATGTAACTGGGTGTGTGGGTGGTGTAATGGACTGCAGCTTCGAATGAAAAATCGGATAACCGAGTTAGTTATATTTACTTACGCGGAAATATTATCGGAAAAGGTAGGAATCTATCTCTTCCCCCTAACTATGGATTAAATAACAGAACAGATAGGTCTTTAGCCCTGGTTGGCTACGATTCTAGATATGGTAACTCGATAAAAATCGCCCATGTCCCAGTAAGCCTGGGCCACTCGTGAGGATGAAAACGCACACTGACTGAATTTCTTCAATTGTGTGATTGGCGCATTCTGCCATAGGCGGAGAAAGCGTTTTTTTAAACTGTAATATGACAAATATAACCGTAGAAAATAGACTTGGGAGCTAATGTGTTAATAACAAAAAATAATGAAATACCGTTTGAAATATTTTAAACAAATTCGTGCTATTCATTAAAATTTATCTGAATCTATTAGCAAGGCGCGAGTTGTTTTAATTTTAAAAATATGTTTTGTCTCTGCTTTAAGTTAATTATGGTATTTTTCGATTGTTTTAAAGTTAATTAGCAGTTTCTTCTGAATAAATTAAAGTGCGTCGGGGACTTTGTTTAATAATCAAGGTCAATACCTCAAACAAAACTCTTTCAAATATAAAAATTTTGTATACATGAAGAGGAGGAGAAGTAACCAGTGGCAAAGAAAGGGGAGTGCCCAGCTGCCTTTTCGAGGTTTGTGTGGTCTGTGCTATTGGTCTATAAAAAGAAATCACATTCAACATACAGAAAATAACAAAACAAAACTTTCGAAATAAAATGAAAACCCAACAACTGAAAATTAAAGATCTTTCAATTATATTTCGGCAGTCCTGCCAGTATGACGACAATCACCGGCTAATGAAGAAGAATGCTTTTTATTCCATTTCTATTCAAAGAATAAAGAAGTTTATGAATTACTGGAGATACGGGTTTACATAAAAAATATTATTAGTTTTCTACTAAATGATTATCTATTACGCTATGCTGTGCATTTCACAGAATAAAAAAAGCATTGTCAGCTGTCAAGAATTAATCCAAGCATTACTTATTGATTATATTATTATCTAATGTTTAAATATAATATATTATAATGTCTAAATGTTTATTATCAGAACACAGCAAAAAACGGCATATCGCATCGCCATATTTGATAGGGTAATACTGATATAATGCGATATCTTTTACACCACACGCATATGAGTTGTGATAAAAAAAAAATAAAAATTAACATGAATGTAAATACAAAAATTAATATTTTATCGATCGCGATTCCCGTGACCCATCAGGATCGTAAGGACACTACCTGTACTGCAGCCGCAGTAGAAATGGTGTTTCTTGGGGAAGATAGCCTGATGGAGCTCAATTCTCTCCAGACCGGTTTTTGAATTCAGAGTTACCTTCTCCTAGACCGGTTACCATCCAAAGCTAGAAAACCCTGTCTGCCCTGCTATTTACCCATAGCTGGTAGAGGAGAAGAAGAGAATTCATATTAGCACGCAACGGATCCAACAGGAATTCGAACTCGGCTCTTCTAATTCCTCAATGTGAGCCGCTATCCATTACTCCACCGTGCATCCAATATGCTATACGTATACTATGGAGTTTAAAGTCTCAACTTCACTACACTAGGATTCACTATTGTAGTTTCTGTAGCAAATAGTGGAATTGTTGGCTCAACAGGTTTTAGATTCAAAGTTATCCTCCTAGGCTTGTTAAATATAGATTCAGCCGCCTTCCAATGATATTAAAATAGATTTCGCACATCACAGCTCTAGAGAAACCATGTTCATCAGAGAGTTAACGTTGAAAATGAGCTCCTAGCTTGATTCTAAACTTCACTTGACTTCAGTTGCTGCCCTCTTTATGTAAACAGGTGTTCGACCCAGGTGCGCTCATTGGTCGGTCGTTTTTGTTTTGCGGTAAATCAACTTCTAAATATCTTGATTGCTTTGGTTGGATGGTTTTGTTTACCAGCATATCAACCTCTATGGGTTATTCAATGCCAAAATCTAAATATCTTTATTGCTTTGGTTGGATGGTTTTGTTTATCAGCATATCAACCTCTATGGGTTATTTAATGCCAAAATCTAAATATTTTGATTGCTTTGGTTGGATGGTTTTGTTTAGCAGTATATCAACCTCTATGGGTTATTTAATGCCAAAATCTAAATATTTTGATTGGTTTGGTTGGATGGTTTTGTTTAGCAGTATATCAACCTCTATGGGTTATTTAATGCCAAAATCTAAATATTTTGATTGCTTTGGTTGGATGGTTTTGTTTAGCAGCATATCAACCTCTATGGGTTATTTAATGCCAAAATCTAAATATTTTGATTGCTTTGGTTGGATGGTTTTGTTTAGCAGCATATCAACCTCTATGGGTTATTTAATGCCGAAATCTAAATATCTTGTGATACAAGTCTTACAGCTTTAGGGAGGAGAAGAGGTGTATTCATCCCATGCCCCAAGTGTATTTGCGCGTAAGTGAATATAACGTACCCAACGGGAATTGGAACTTGGATCTCCCATTAACAATTCCGAGTTATTATTTATTACACCACCGACACATCCAAGCTTACAGCATCTGGTCTTCCCAAGCGGTCACCCAGATAGATGCCAACTTGGCTCGACGTTGCTTAACTTCGGTAATCGTACGGGAACTGATGTTTCAAAGTGTGTCCGTAAGCCCTGTTGCGTTTAGGATGTGCATATGATGGACAGTCGATGGCAGGAGGTTTATAAACCTCCATCCGAGGTGGAAGTGGAATCAGTCAATGTGCCATGTGTGATACACGCTTAGCCAATCATTTATCTTTCTATACATGACTGACGAGGCAGATTTTTTCCCGTAATAGGTTGCCATTTCTTTCTGCAGCAGACCAGTTCCCACCCAAGGCTATAGAACCCGGTCTGTTCTGCTATTTAACCATAGCTGGGGGCAGAAATGAAGAGGATTCATACTTTTCCCAATGGTATCAGTGAATGTAATGGATTCGACTGGAATTCGAACTCAGATCTCCGATTCCTCAATCCTAGACGTAGGTTCGCTTAAATTCTCGCGAGAAGAAGAATGAACTTTTGGGGAAAAAAACTGCCAAAGTTACACACCCACTCGCCGATATTCACTGAAGAAGACCGGAGTTGAATAACATAATTTTACGTGTGAGAAATTTAGTTTCATGTTTTTATTCGTTCGGACAACGATAATATTGCATCAATTTATGTTTGCTAAATATCAGAAAATGGTTCCCATTAGTGCCTTTTCGTAACTTCCACGTCTGCTTGATCTTTACACTGTCGTTAAAACTCTCGCTTAGTTTCAGTTTAGTTTAGTTTTCGTAATGCGAGGGAAAATGAAAATAAGCGAGAGTTTACAGTTTAAAGCAGACGTGGAAGTTTAAATATCTGGGAAGCGTCTTGACAGAGGACGTTAAGTGCAACACTGAGATCCGTAGACGTATTGGGATGGCCAAGGACACATTCCAAAAGCTGGGCAGAGTATAGCGAGACGGGAGGATCTCTTTGGTAACAAAGAAAAGAATACTGAGCATCTGTCCTCCTTTTCGGCAGTGAATGTTGGACGATTTCCTCAAAGATGAAGAAGAGACTCGAGGAGACAGAAGGATGCTATGGATATCATAGACCGAGCGGGTAAGCAACGATGAGGCCTTAGAGAGGTTGCAAACAAAGAGGAGGCTTATACTTAATATCAGGAAGAGACAGCTGAAGTTTCTAGAACACGTAATGAGGAAGGTGGGCCTGGAGAATCTAATACTCACGGGTCGAATAGAGGGAAAGAGAAACAGGGGAAAACAACGCGTGACATATCTGGCGGGCTTAAGCAAGCGGATGACAGAACGTGGTCTAGGGGAGGAAGCAGAGGGAAGGAACTTGTTGAGAGCTGCAAGGGATAGGGGGGAGGTGGAGAGCCATGATCGTGTACGTCCTGAAAGGACATGGCACATAAAAAGAAATGCACTTCGAAACTATACAAATAATCATACACACAGACTCCGTGGAGCACCTCGACGCAGTGTAAGTTTTAGAATGCTTGTCTTGTTAGATCAGTTACGACTGAGTAGTGAGTTCGATCTTCACTAGGCGCCCCATACTTTCGGCTTTGTGCCACATCTAGGCCACGGTTAGAAAATCACTAGACAGGGACTCCGTTTTAATCACCCGACAAAGGATGTGTATCTTTTCTCTTGTAAATGCGAAATTTTTATTGGAAAGTTACCATTAAAAATGATTTTTATGATTTTGAGATATTGGCTCAACTCTCTTTCAATACGTGCACGTACACAGACGCACACATATACAGGCAAACACACACACACATATATATATTACAATAATAAAATTTATATAAAAAACAAATGCTATAGAAACACAGTGCTCAATGTAAATATAGAAAATACAGACCAAATATATACAATATAAAAACAAGATGAACTTTAGCTTATTCCTCAACGGACAGATTCATATACACGCACAGTATTGAGGCGGTAGCACAATCTTCAGGCGGTAGGAAATAAGCAGAATATTTTTCTGAATTAAAGGCTAACCTGTTGGTGTTGGTTAGTGTATATATATATATATATATGTGTGTGTAATGGGAAGGGATAGAGAGCAGTAGAAAAAGTGATTTTGTCCCAAGAGTTGCTATATATGGCATATTCTTGATGTCGAAGTAATATTTTCTTTAGAGGAAAAGTTCTTGAAAGTGCAGTTATCGATTCTTACTAAAATGCCAACTTATGCCCTGGATTTTTTTTTTCAAATATTTTCTTTTTTAAATTAAATGCTCGCACCTCAAGCCATATGACCATGACAATAAAAAAAACCTTTTTAAAAATTAAAGAAAAACCATTAACTCAAGACTTTTAAATATTTAAAATAAATTAATACAAAAATAATAAAATAAAATATGTATAAATAAATAATAATTACATAAAAATAAAATAAAAATCAAGAACAAATTTTTTGTTCATTAGATAACAAATTACACCACTTTCCTTACACAGCAAGCTTCAAGAATATTTTAGATATTCACAAATACCAAATTTGTAAACTTTACGATATTTTCATCTACGTTACTTTTGGGCACATATAAAAGTTACGAAATAAAATCTCCATATTTTCCTCAAAGAATGAAATATCAATTGTGTGGGTGGTGCAATTGTTAGTGGCTCGAAAAGAGAAATAATCTAATCGAGCAAGTTGCATTCACTTTCGTGTAAATACCCCTGGGGAAGGTGGAAATCTAACTCTTCTCCCACCAGTTATAGGTTAAATAGTAGAACAGATTTTAGCCTTGGTTGGTAGCCAGCCTAGGAGAAGGACAACTCTGAATTCAAAACATGAAAAGGACTGTTTGGAGATCACGTGGCATACTTTATGTGCCAGTTGTCTGCGTTCACTTCTTCCGAAAAGAGTGGATCGTTTTGTCCAAACCGTCATCACTATAAACAAATTATTTGTGCGGGTTAGTCTGGCGGCTCAGTTTTAATATCTGGAGTGCCGGGCCCTCATAGGTCGAAGATGTCGGCAGAAGCCATCATATTCGTAGTCAAAGCTGAGGCAATCAAGTGCAAACATATTTTTTATGAAGATATAGATAGAAACAATGAAAAGAGTACTGAACGGTTACGTGATATCCGTCATTCTGTATGGCAGCGAATGATGGACAATATCCTCACAGATGAGGAAGAGACTTGAAGCAACAGAAATGTGGTTCTATAAAAGAAAGATGCTGAGAATACCATGAGCTGAACATGTGAGCAACAACAAAGCTTTGGATATAATGGAAACAAAAAGGAAACTTATACTTAACACCAGAAAGAGGGTGAGATTTCTATAGCATGTAATGAGAAATGAGGGCTTGGAAAACCTGACACTCACAGGACAGATTGAGAGAAAGAGGGACAGCGCGTTAACATACTTGATGAGCTTGATCAAATCGATGGTAGTACTCGGTTTGGGAGAAATAACAAAAATACAAATTTAAAAAGTTACAAAAGACAGGAAAATGTAGAGGACCGTGTTCGCCTACGTCCAGAAGGGACACGGCACATAAAAGAAGAAGAAGATTATTTGTAAAGCGTAAAATAATATCGACAAACTTTCTTCCTCAAATGCTGATTAAATAATGCGATTTAACACACATATGTATTTAACAGACGTATACACCATTTATACTTAAAACAGGAAATGTCAACAGTAATAATTAGGAAGTCTACCGTAGAGCAATCGTTAGCAAGTTTGTTTCAATATCTCGAGTTCCATCCGCAACGGGGGCGATACTGTTGTGTTTTATGCCATTTGTACTGGGCTTAATAATCAACTTTGCATCCACGACGCTATAGTGAGGCTGAAGAACACCCCCCCATCTTTTTTGCTAGACTAAGCAGAAAATTAATTTAGTCTTCTTGGCCTGACTCTATGACAACTTATATAAATGAATCAAAAGTTATATGTTCACAATGTTTGTCGAAGATCGACTCGGATTTGCGTGATTTCTCTTTCATCGAATAAGAATGATTGTATTAATTCCAGAATGTTTCTTTAATTATTGTATAAGTGCTTATTTAGATACACTAGCTTTCAAATTTAACATTTCTATTCAATTATAATTGCCAATCTCATGATATCTCTATAACAGAAAGCACAAATAATCATTTATATATATATATATATATATATATATATATATATATATATATATATGAAAATAATAAGAACGAACATGTATAAGATTTATAATTCGGTGTTCTTAGCAATTATTTTTATTTAAAAAAAACTCTGCTCGATACAAACAGTACAGCAAAATATTATAATTATTTTCTTTTTTTTAAAATCATAATTCCATTTGTAAGTAACATATATTTGATACATACGTTGTCTAGGAAAAATAAAACCACCACCCCTAATCGAAATAGATTGAATTTTCCTTAACAACTCGAAGTATTAAGATTATCTGCCCTTATAAATTAAGTAAATTTCTTAGAAAGTTATTCCTACCATCGCTTGACAATGGAACGAAACTCGGGATTTTAAGTTTAATTTTTATAATTAAATTTACAACTTTAATTTCAGTTTTGAAACAGAAATTACTGTGTCGTGATGGAATGATATTTGTAAAAAAAGAAAATAATATAATTGATTAAGACGTTAATTTTGAATATTTCCTTTATTTACATTTATTGGGTGTATATATATATATATATATATATATATATATATATATAATATTTATTCTAATATTTTATATAAATTATATAGATTGTGCTTTTGACTTTGAGCATATACTAAGTTAAAAAAATTAAAATTCAAAATTCTAACATTAAAACCTTTTTCATACTTGATTCTTGCATGCAGAAAAAAATCTACAGCTCTCTCCCAAGAAAATAAATACAACCCAAAAAATTAAAGAAAAATTGCAGTTCTCAGCAAAATTTTGTTGTCACCATCCATATTGACATTTATATGAAAGTTTATTGTAGGCAAATCTATGACAAAGTGGGCAAAGTTTTCATTTGACGTGTTTCGCTCTTTAGGACTTCAGACTAAATTGATGTTTACCTTGATTAAATATCCCCAATTTTGATAATAGATTTGCCAAGAAAGGTAAAATGTTGTAAGAACCTGGAAGTAAATGTACTGGGGAAGATCTAGCGATTAAAGCACTTCCTATAGATTTTCATCTTAGTAAATTTCTGTCGACAGGAAAGTTTATAGTAGATGTAGCCCATTCCACTACATTTCGTAGTGTCGTGCTAGTGTGGGTGTCTATTGTATCGCAATTGTTATCAACTTTATATATTACACCTATAGGTTAAAGCAGCTAGTTCACTTTTAACTAGGTGCTCTACTACTGTTGCCTTGTGCCAGACTAAGCTTACACCTCTAAAATGATTATTAATTAACATAATTAAGCGGAAAGGGTCCGTTTCAGGCGTGTTACCTGATTTATTCGTTTTTGCTTTGCGACTTATCCCCTAAATAAAGCAACACTGACAAAAGGATAAATCAGTTTTTAACAAGTGGATTCAGCAAATATTTTTATGTAATCACATCTCTACTAACAATCAACGCTAATGGCGTCCGATCTGCGTTTTTTCTTGTTTTGTTTTTTGCGTTATTTTGATTGTATCCCCTCACCAAAGCATTTTAATGCAAATTTGAATAATCATTCTTAGCCAAAAAAATGTCTTTGTGTTACTTATTAAAAAAAAAAAAAAAAAATGAAGAGAGGACTAAAATGAAATAAAATAAAACAATGATCACCTGCAAATAAAAGCCGGAAGTGACTGACTGGCCTGCTTCGAGCGCCATTTTCGTTGACCGGAAATCGGGCCAGGCTTCCGCATGCGGGTAAATTAGCGGGAAATCGATGAACTGAAGATGCGAAGAAAGTCGAATCCAAATGAGAAAGGATGAGACATTGCCAATGCAAACTAAACGCAAAATGCTGATACGGGTAGTTAGCCTCAATACGGGTAGAGGAGACGGCGACAGCGGGAAAATCGCGCGCGTTTGTCGCTACGTAAATAACGAAGAGCAGCACGTGACTGCTCATCACGCGATTTGTTGTCAATGGCGACTGAAGCATGTCTGTTGTTTGATTGGTAGACATTTGTGGGTGTGTCTGATTTTAGGCAAGAGGAAAAAAAATTAAAACAACTGTGAGAGGAAGGAGAGAAGATGATATGTGGTAATGCGAAAGAAACGAGAAGGAAAGAAGAGAAGAAAGTAAAAAGAGATAACATAAGAGAGAGTAAGGGAAAAGGGTAAAGAAAAACAGAAGAAAGTGAGAAAGAAAAGGGAAAAAAGAGGAAAGAACAGAGAGAGAGAGAGAGAGTGAAGGGAAAAGAAGAGAAAAGCGAAAAGAGAGAGTCGGGGAAAGTATGGGGGGAGGAGATAAAAGCGAGATAGAAAGGGAAAGAAAGAGATAAGCAAAAAGAAGGATAGAAGAGGGGAAAGACGAAAGGAGAGTGAAAAAAAGAATGAAGAGAAAGGGGAAAAATGAAATGAGCGAATGGAAAAAAAGAGAGACTGCGTGAAAAAAAGGGGGGAAAGAAGAAAGAGTGAATAAAGCAGAAAAATGAAAGAGCGATTGAAAAAAAAAAAAAAGGAAATGAGGGAGGTAAGTGAAAAAGGGGAAATAAAGAAAGGGCAAGCGAAAAATATTTAGAAAGAGTCGAGAGAGCGAATGAAAAAGAGGAAAGGAAAGAGCGAATGAAAAAAAGGAAAGGGCGAATGAAAAAGAGGAAAGGGCGAATGAAAAAGAGGAAAGGGCGAATGAAAAAGAGGAAAGGGCGAATGAAAAAGAGGAAAGGGCGAATGAAAAAGAGGAAAGGGCGAATGAAAAAGAGGAAAGGAAAGAGCGAATGAAAAAGAGGAAAAGAAAAGGGAGTCAATGAAAAAGAGGAAAAGAAAAGGGAGTCAATGAAAAAGAGGAAAAGAAAAGGGAGTCAATGAAAAAGAAGAAAGTGGAATCTAAAAATGAGATAAAGAAGAGAGAGAGAGACGGAGAGGGGGAAACAGTAAAAGAGGCAGAAAAGAGAAAAGGGAGAGTAGAAGAGAGAATAAAAAGAAAATAGAAAAACCCGAAAGAGAAGAGATACAAGTTAGAAAACAAAGCAGAAACAAAGGAAATTAAAAAAAAACATGAGCAAGTTTCAAAAATGGAAAAGTATAGTAAACAGGAAGAGAGAAGATAAAATAGAGGGAAAAATGGAGTGGTAGGAAAAGAGAAATAAAAGAAGATTAAAGAAGAGAAAAAGAGAGAAGGAAACAGATAAGAAAAACGTAGAATTGAAGAGGAAAAAGAGAAAGAGGGACAAGTGGAAAGAGCGAGTGGAAAATCGAGAAATGGATAATCATAAAAGGTTTTCTAATGGAATGACCTAACTTTGGTTTTTCTATTAGTAACTAATAAAAACCAACAATAATTAATTCATGAATAATAACTGAACAATAAATAACGAGGCGTGACTCGTCGTAATATTTATAGTGGGTACGGCGGTGGGAAGGTGAAAACAAACCAAACGGAACGAGTAGACTTCTCTCTCAACACTGACAACGTATCGTCAAATAAATTTATATTTTTAATTTCTTCGTCTTAGATGAGTACGGCTCAAGGTCAAATAGGAGAGAATATGGCGAGAAAGATTGCTTAGTCAGTTTTGCATGTCGAGAAGGCATGCCAAATAGATAAATGTGGGATTTTGCTTGGAATCGAACAGGTTATACCGGAAATAAAATATGCAACTATATAAGCGACTGCCACAGCAGAAGCACCACAGGCTCATTTTATAGTTTTCAAAGGTGAAATGTGAAGCGTTTTATATATAGACAAGAAACAATAATCAACCTTCCCAAACATTGCTCTAAGGTAGGCGTACATCAATTCTGATATCAAATATATACTAATGTATATCTCACGGCTTGCAGACACAAAGACAGTCACATATATATATATATACACACACACATATATATATATATATATATATATATATATATATATGTGTGTGTGTGTGTGTGTGTGAGCGTTTGTTTTATCTGTGTGTTTGTGCGTGTTTCGAATACAGATGGAGAGCACATACTTTTCTTCAGTAAGATTTCTCGAATATTCAGGCTGGTAGACGAAAATAAATATACTGTTTAATTAAATAAACAGAGCGTCTACTCAGATACGAGTATCCACGAAAAAATAACTTTTAAAGTTTATATATATATATATATATATATATATATATATATATATAGTAATAGTGGAAACACAACTTATTGGAGTAATGGTTAGAATTCTGGGCTTTAAATCCATAACTTATTCGCAATATGACAAATTAAAAACTTCTCCAGTCTGTATATATGTGTGTTCAAAGTTGTTATGTACGCCGTGTACTTTATGATACAGCCTTCGGTTTTATTGTTATTTTCGTTAATCGGAGTTGATAAGTCCACCTATCGACCGGTTCATACTCCTCCCTAGTCTTTTGAACAGGAGTAGAGGTTTATCCCTTGTTTCCTGTTTAAGATTGGGTTTTTCTGTTCCCTCTAAAATCTACTCCCACTCTTTACTTCTAACGTCCCCGGCTGAACTCTGAAATTTTATTAATTAAATTTTGATCTCTCCAAGTCTAGAGTTAACAGTTATCTTTCCTGAATAGACCTAAGAACGTCACTTATTGATATTTCTTACACTCATGCAACGCCACACAGGAGTGGCTCTTGGAACTTTTATTGGCTGAACATCAGAATTTTTTGTTTTAAATAAGTTAAAATGTGTGACTTACCCGCTTTCCTAAGAAGACAAGTTGTTGGAGATGGAATGGTTCGAGATTCAGTCACTAAGATTGCTGAATTGTTTAATGTTTCGAGAACTCCTGTCCCTAAAACTATGTTGGCATTCCAAAACCAAAGATAAAATCAGGTTTTACAAACCAAGCATGATTCTGGAAGGAAGGCAAAGTTAAAATAATTCTGGAAGGAGGGCAAAGTTAAAATAATTCTGGAAGGAGGGCAAAGTTAAAATAATTCTGGAAGGAGGGCAAAGTTAAAATAATTCTGGAAGGAGGGCAAAGTTAAAATAATTCTGGAAGGAGGGCAAAGTTAAAATAATTTTGGAAGGAGGGCAAAGTTAAAATAATTCTGGAAGGAGGGCAAAGTTAAAATAATTCTGGAAGGAGGGCAAAGTTAAAATAATTCTGGATGGAGGAGAAAGCTAAAAAAAAAATCCGGAAGAAGGACAAATCTAAAGTAATTCTGGAAGGAGGACAAAGCTAAAATAATTCTGGAAGGAGGACAAAGCTAAAATAATTCTGGAAGGAGGACAAAGCTAAAATAATTCTGGAAGGAAAGCAAAGCTAAAATAATTTTGGAAGGAAGGCAAAGCTAAAATAATTTTGGAAGGAAGGCAAAGCTAGAAAAATTCAGGAAGGAGAGCAAAGCTAAAATAATTCTGGGAGGAGGTCAAAGCTAAAATAATTCTGGAAGGAAGGCAAAGCTAAAATAATTCCGGAAGGTGGTAAAAGCTAAAATAATTCTGGAAGGAGGTAAAAGCTAAAATAATTCTCGAAGGAGGTCAAAACTAAAATAATTCTGGAAAGAAGGCAAAGCTAAAATAATTCTGGAAGGAGGACAAAATCACAAAAAAAAAAAAAAAAATAATTAAATCTCAAAATATCATTTAATTATAGCTGCAAAAGTTCCAACATAACTAAATCATTACTTGCTAATCTTGTTTCAACAAAACCGTTAATACTGAGCTCCGTAAAACTGGATAGTTTGGGAGAAGTGCAATTGTTAAAACTCCCCTCTCCCTCATCGATATTGATAAGCAGGTAAATGGCTGCTAGCCTATCTACCGAATCCTAATTCCCCCGCTTTTACCACTTCAGGATAAGTTTATGCCCGGAATCAGACCAAATAATCCTTCAACCCTGACAGTGAAGCATGGAGGTGGCTTTGTGATGACTTGCGCATCCATATCACAGAATTCTCTTCAGCCATGTTTTACACAGGGAAGTTAACGCCAAAGATTACCTGAGATTTTTGGCTTATCATGCCCAGCCGATGGTACAAACATTGTTCCCTGATGGTAGCGCAATTTCTAAGGATTACAATAAGCCGATTCAAACAGGTAATGTTAATCAAAATTGGTATGAAGAAGACAAAAGTGAAGTAAACGACTTGGACTCTCCTCCACAATCACGTGATCTAAATATTCTCGACCAGTTATGGTGCATTTTGATGCAGCAGATGAGAAGTCACTTCCCCCTGTCTCTGAAAGAGCTGAAGCAGTTTTTTAATCATTTCACCCCAAGTAAGGTAATAAAGCCACTAAGACACAATGGACCATTGAGTGTGAGAGAATATGAGAACAATAACTGTACAGAAATTAAGAAAACAAGATATAACGATATTTAAAATTTTGAAGATCAAAGTTGTTAAGAAAGCAAGGAGCCTGAAGAGAGTTCGACAAGCCAGAAGTGTGAGCGAAGAAACTGTTAGCATATAACTTCCGGCCACATCTAGCCAATCGACTGCAAAATGATGAGACCTTACCGCCAATCTAGTACTGCGCTTAAATTCATACAGTCTAGTTACCATAAAGGAAATTTAATCAGAACAATTACCATGAAAATATTTATAGAAAACGCACAGAGAGGGTACGTCATGATGGTAGGAGGTGACTGAAGCCGAGATGCCAAGTCAGGGCTGATAAAATTGCAGATTCTTCCTTGGATTCTATCAAGAATTTTTGAATATATAGTGTAACAGCAAACAAACTTGTGTAACATATGTTGTTTAGACGCATTCTGGTATTGTGACTGTGTCAAACAAGGTTGCAAAAATGTCTAATCTAACAGATTAAATTAATTCGATTCTAACAGGGTTCACTACAATGATGACTATTTTCTAGATGGATCCTAGCTTAATAATTGCGTAAGGGCGTCTCTTGTAATGTGTCTGATAACAAGTTGGTCTATAAAACAAATGACATGAGTTCGATTTTTGTCATGTCTTCGACTTCGTAAATACAATCCGCTCAGGTGCCGGATATCGTTGCATATCGCTAATCTGGTTTTAAACCCAGATAACAATAAATCCGGAGGTAAGTAGTATTACACTTAATCTTACGCACCGCAACATTTATCACTAAAATTAAATAAAATATAACTTGTACCTGAAGTAGGTGAGTACTTTCTACTAATGCTAGTGATCGGTGTTCGAGCCAAGATAAGGACAATATTTCGAATGTTAAGTTTCAAAATCAGCAAATTCATTTTGATACTGCTTTTGTTGTTAGCACAGCTTTTAAGAGTTTTTCATCCGGGGAAAGAATTATTTTTTTAATCATTTCATCCCAAGCAAGGCCGGAATGCCACTATTACGCAGGGGGGTTACAGTGACTGAAAGTGAAAGATAAAACTGAGAATAGGGATGAGTGAGAAAAGGACAAAAGATGAACGGGATTCAAGAAGACAGAAGATGACTGTTAATGATGCATTTAAGTTTTTTTGAAGATTGCAGTTCTCAGCGAAGCAAGTAAATGAAAGGGAGTTCCACAGGTGGGAATTACAAGAAAAGAAAATATTAGAATAGAAGTGGCGGTCCTAATTAGCTATTTCGACAGTAAAAAGGTAGGACCTAGATGCCAATCTAGTAGCATGACTAAATTCATGTAGTCGGACAATCAGGGGGGGAAAGCTCCCCAGAGCAGTTTCCATGAAAATATTTGTAGAAAAGGCAGAGGGAAGTCACGTCAGTGATAAACTGACTGAAGTTGAGATGCTTGGTCAAGATCGGTTATATTACAGAAAATTCTTTGGGGTTTTTTTTCAAGAATCTCGAGATGTACTGCAGGAGCACCAAACCTGATATGACAACAAATATTCAATGCATGGGCGAATAGTATTTATATATATATATATATATATATATATATATATATATATATATAAAATTCTGTGTTTTTATTTTTTAATATTTAGTTTGTCAGCCGACGAGAATATGTCGACTATATTCTAAGCAGAAGAGTAAGGCCATCTTCCGGGTGGATACTTGAAGATACGGATATTAATGCGGCATTTTTGACTCTAGTATAAACTGGAGCTACGTTCTGTTGATAAATATTGACTTATATTCGACATTACAACAACGAGGATTGATATGGCGGTTTTCTTAGCGTATCTTAGAAAGTTGATTTTCTAAGCATAGATGTGGCACATGTCTGAAAGTATGTGACACCTAGTGAGGTCTAAAAATCACTACTCAGTTGTAATTCTAGCGAGACAAGCTTGCTAACCGTTACACCACGTCAAGGTGATCCCCAACGTGGATTGATGTATCAATAAATTAACTAGACATTTTGTACCTGTTGTTTAATCCTTCTGTTTTAATTCGTCAACTACTCTTGATAATTTTTTTATTTACTTTCACCTTTATTTTATTAGGTGAGGTATAATATACCATTATTATTAATTTTTTTATTAGTATTTACGTTTATTTATTAGGTGAGTAGTTGTCAGTCATTATTATTAGTTTACTTTATTTTCTATTTTGTCAGCCATTATTATTAATTTTTGACTAGTATTTACTTTCATCTCCATTTTTTTTTTGTAAATATGCAAGATGGATTCCAACGAGAAAAATTTTCTGCCACGGTACAGGGACTCAACTGCAGCCTTGTAACAGATTCAACATTACCAGTCTATCGCTATTCAATTGTTTTTCCATGGCAAATGTTCAGATGAGCTCCATTCATTAGTCCCAGCAATCAAGACTCTTACAGCTAGCACCAAATTTTGCTCCGTGTTCCAAATGTAAAAAACAACTGCCACTTCATGGAACAGACTTCCGTGTGGGAGTTTCCCTGAATATTACAAAGATCTTCAAGTCAAGGGTCAGTTGCTATCTATTCTCCTTACCCTCCCGATCTTCACTTCCTACACCCTTCTCTTTCATTCATCTCACACACTTCATTAACCCTTACCATTTTAATTGTAAACAACTACCTTGATTGGCTCTCGTGCCTTGTATTGAGTGAATTAGAGTATTTTAAAGAATTCGTAAAGAATGAGAACGGGTCTTTATTTTCCAGAACATCGTTAAAAACAGGAAATGCACTGACCGGCTCAATTTTATTATTATAGTAATTATTAGATGATAGGGGCAAAACAATTTTTCTAAACTAATTTTAACTCTCTTGGCCACGTGTCAGATTAACTAAGGTGAGAAAGTATCTAAATTTGCCAAATATTGAAGAATCGTTATTTGTTATCGACTCTACAGCTATTTAAATTATTGAACTAATTATTTGTACGCGTCTATTTGACTATGGCGTGTGGCTATCGTAGATTTTAAAAGCATTACAGATTTCAGAAGAAAACGAAAAGATGAAAATTTGTGAATGTTTCGTAAATAGGACAAGTATCCAAAGAACTGGCGATCAACGAACGAACTGAAGGCTATGAAACGTCCGAGGTACAAAATTATCTTTTGTTAAATTTATGAAACTCTGTTATCTATCCAAGAATTGTTTCACGATTAAATTAATTCTTGATGTTACTATTATTCCTTCTGTTCCATTGTTCCTTCTGATTAGTTTTATAGTCCTTTTCAGGTGTACAATTCATTGCTTGTTTTGTTTTCTACGGCTTATCAATCCATTACAGATCATTTAAAGACAGAAAATATCTTTAGATTGAAAGAATTTTTTTATAATAATGGTTATATTATTATAATAATAATGGTTTAGTGATACAAGTCTTACTAATCAAACAATGGCTAGAGTTTTGTGATGTCAACGAATATTCGTTGTCACTTTTGTAATGCTAGTTGTAGTAGAGACTTTGTAATCGCAGATACAGCTATAGTAATGCCGTTGAACAATACCGGTGTCAGGCGCCTTCGAATAATCTCGCACTAATAGTTCTTGCTCGAATATACTCGATCGAATAGTAATACGTATAGTGATCCGAAATGAGAAATAGTATAGTGAATAGAGTAGAGAATAGCTCTCCGTATATTATAGAGGATAGACTAGAAATAGCGATCCGAATAGTATTAGAGGATAGAATAGAATAGCGATCGTTTAGTCGTCACGCTACTTTCTACTTATGCGTTTCTCCCATGGTCACATGAACCACTTAATTCAATAATGGGATCGCCTGTGTTTGCTCACTGGCGATCTATGTTCAAACTCAAGTGTCGGTAGCGATACTTTATTCCTATATAACATAGGGAAAGAAGAGGCTGATTCATGCCTTTCCCAATTAGAAAATTCTGAGCCATTATCAATTACACCCAGGGAACATCCAAGCTTGGAGTACCTGGTATTCCTAGCACAATACATAAGGAAAGGGATTTTTTTTCCCAGAAAATGGAGGGTACAAAATAAATTCAGCTAATATATCGATTGACTCAAGTTTATTAAAATTCTAAATATTACTTTTGAAAGAGTATTCAGCAGTAGATTTGAATTTCTATGAAAATAACATTTTTTAACAAAAAGAAATTAATGATATCTACAATTAACCTGTCAGAGAATAAAATTGTCGTACTCTGAACACGTGATTCAGTTTAGTCATAATTAAACGTAGAAGTAAGTATGGAGTTCACTAAATGATGACATAATACCTGCACAGGTCCTTCATATTGCTTATCTTTTATTTCAGGTCATTTACTAATTAAATTGTTGAAAAGGCTTATCTGCACTGGAAAATTTGCAACTTCCACGGGAAGGAAACTGAAAGAAACTGGTATGAACACCATCCAGACCCGGTTACGGAGATAGGACCTGTTACAATTCTATGGGACTACACAATACACACTGACAGAACAATCAAAGCCAACCGCCCAGACATTGTCATTACAGAACACAAACAAAAAAAGTACCTCCTTATTGATATGGCAGTCCCTGCAGACTGCAATGTATCTTTGAAGATATTAAAAAAAACTGTCAAAATACAAGGACGTTGAAATAGAAATCCCAAAAATGTGGTATATGGGAACATCAACAATCCCTGTTGTAGTTGGAGCCCTAGGGTTGGTTGGAAAAGATTCCAGTAGACTAATTGAAGTGATTCCTGGAAGTCCATGCCTCAAAGAGATACAAAAAATTGTTCTGACAAGTACAGCCCACACTTTACGTAGGGCTTTATCTATGTAATTTTTTTTTTTTTGTCAGTGGAAAGTTTCATGATACCATTTCTAACCGTAGGTCACTGGGCGGGACCCGGAAAGAAATGTGTAAACGCTCGAAATCAAAGAAGATAATAATAATAATAATAATAATAATAATAATAATGGCCGACAAAATTAATAATAATGGCTGACAATGTTTCATTTAATAAACAGCAACGAAAGTATTTACAAGTAAAAAAGTTAATGATAATGACTACAATACTTTATCTATAAAAATGGAGATGAAAGTAAATACTAGTCAAAAATTAATAATAATGGCTGACAATGTTTCATCTAATAGAAAATAAAGTAAACTAATAATAATGACTGACAACTACTCACCTAATAAATAAACGTAAATACTAATCAAAAATTAATAATAATGGTATATTATACCTCACCTAATAAAAATAAAGGTGAATGTAAATAAAAAATTAACAAGAGTAGTTGACGAATTAAAACAGAAGGATTAAACAACAGGGACAAAATGTCTAGTTAATTTATTGATACATCAATCCTCGTTGGGGATCACCTTGACGTGGTGTAACGGTTAGCAAGCTTGTCTCGCTAGAATTACAACTGAGTAGCGATTTTAGACCTCACTAGGTGTCACATACTTTCAGACATGTGCCACATCTATGCTTAGAAAATCAACTTTCTAAGATACGCTAAGAAAACCGCCATATCAACCCTCGTTGTTGTAATGTCGAATATAAGTCAATATTTATCAACAGACGTAGCTCCAGTTTATACTAGAGTCAAAAGTGCCGCATTAATATCCGTATCTTCAAGTATCCACCCGGAAGATGGCCTTACTCTTCTGCTTAGAATATAGTCGACATATTCTCGTCGGCTGACAAAGTAAATATTAAAAAATAAAAACACAGAATTATATATATATATATATATATATATATTTCCTATGCATAATCTGGTACAAGTTTACTAGAGAAAAGATCGATATACAATAATAATGGTTTGTAAGACGAGCTTGATGATCGACAATATATATATATATATATATATATATATATATATATATATATATATATATATATAATTTAGTCAGGCACATGGCTTCAAGCGTAGAACATCCAGGAGGTCAAATCCATGACGATAGTTAGTGGTTTGCCAGACTTGCTAACTTAAATTTTGCTTACGCTGGGATGAGCAAAGTTAGTGGTACCAACTACACTGAAAACGAGGGAAAGGTCCGAGGGGATGAGAGTAAAAAAGGCGCAATAGGTCGTCTGTTACGTAAAAAATATAGAGAGAGCGACAGGACAGCATTAGAAATCAGTGATTTTTTTTTTTTTAACAAAATCAATATGGCGAAATTCAAGTCACTTACATTTAATATAACAATTATGCAAAAAATTAAAATTAGAATAACAGTTACGACAACAATAAGGAGTGCACTGTTATTTACTCTGCTATGATTAGCCTGCCACAAGAACCCAAGTTTGGAGCACGTGATAAGAATTGAAATGACAATTGTAATAATCTACATGACTTCGTCAAATTACTATTCCACGATTAAGTATATACTGAATTTCTCTCTCTCTCTCTTTTATTTAGAAATTCTGTTAATTACTCAATTTAGCTTAGTCTGATACAAGGCTACAAAAGGAGAGCAACCAGCAATTATTATTGATCTGAGACACACTACCCATCACACTACAGCATGCACCCTCCATCACACTAAAAGTCTAATTGTAAAGTTTTGTTTTTAAAATGTTAATCAGTGTGTTTGTCAAGTTACCTAGCGTTTCCTGTACGTTACCGAACATTTTTATGAAGGCTTTTCGCGTCTTAAATTCTAAACTTAGATTCTGAATTGCACCATATGTAATGCTTCCTTTAATATCTGTGAATTGTCCCGACTTCTTGTGAAAGATAGTGATGGGGATTTCCTTTGCTTTCTCTACGGTTTCGAATTCAGAGTAACAGTTTTGCTAGATCAAATACTCTCCAAGGCCAGAGAGCCAGTTTACCCTAATATTTAGCCCACAGTTGGGAAGAGAAGAGACAAATTTTCCAAAGTGAAGTAAAAGACTAGGACAGAATTTGAATTCAAGTCGTCGATTCCACTTTCCGCGATGGTAACTATTACACGATCGTACATTTCCTAATTATACACATTTATTATTAAACTTGACTGGATGCCATCCAATGCTAAAGAGTCCTCTCTACTCTTCTATTTAATCCATAGCTGTAATTATCTATTAATTATAACCAAATACAAGTCCGCAATCCTTTTGCAAAATGCTCGGCTACATTTTCATACTCCTTATAACGGAAAATGGCCGCATATATATATGTTTAAAGGATATATTCTTATATAGATATTCTTAAATTTTAATATATATCAATCTAGGAATATCTATCAGATACACCTATATATATATATATATATATATATATATATATATATATATATATATATATATATTGTATCTGATAGATATTCTAAATTTTAATATATCCTTTAAACTCTACACTTGAAAATTGATCCAAGACTTTTTATTAGGTTGAAACATAGGTAATTTCTTTTTGAGGAAATCCATTGAAATTGTGAATGTAAGTTTTGAACTAAGCGTTCTTTAAATATATCATGACAGGTGATGAAAAATGAGTTACATGCCACTATATTCAAAGAAAAAGGCAATGGATTGACAAGGATAAATCTCCACAACCGACTCCAAAAGCTAAGCTTGATGGAAGGAATATAGTGCTGTGTGTGAGTTATTATTGATTTAGATTTCTTAAAATGCAATAAAACAATAAATGTACATTGATACGTCCAGCAACTGCAACGTGGCTATAAATGTTCGTCAAAAAGCACTTTGTACACGTCAACAGAAATCGAGCAAGAACAACAGAAGGAAAGATTTTGAAAGTCGGTTGTTCTGTTCCATCCATTCCCGCCTATTTTCAATTAAATTATCACCAATTGATTATGACTTTTTTTTTTTTTTTTTTCGACGCAAAACGCTTTGAAGAGTAAAACTTTCTCTTATGAAAACCAGATTAAAAAGTTTGCGGAAAACCTTTTTCACATTAAAAGCTACGGAATTTTACTCAAAGCGTATCGAAGAATTACCTGATAAGTGGAAAAAAGCCATTTGAAATAAACAATGAATGAAATGTAACTGAGTTTTATTTTTTGAAGAATAAAGTTGATAAACAGAACCGGAAATTATTTATGACTCAACTTAATAGTTCTCGACTTCAGATGAGAAAAACAATAGCACTGTTATAGCAATCGATAAAACGTCTTTATTTCAAGAGTTGCGCAAACTAACCGTAAAGAACACAATATGATTTGTTTGTACATGCGGCAAGATTTACGCTTCGGGACAAGGGTTGAGAAAGCAAATTTCATGATATACGGCAAGGCATTATGGGTAATTGATGAGTAGAGAAACCTTGCCTGTTATTACTGGGCCGTAACTGCGAACCATGAATAAAGACGGTCGGGGTTAGATGGACGGTTATCGATTTAAGCAGACCAGTAAAGCAAGGCTTTTATGACCGGAGATTTCCTGTTCGGAAGACGGGAAAGGCCGGAACTCAATGCAACAAACACTTGACGGAAAGCGGACTTATTGGAAAAGTGAGGCTTTTATAATTTGCCATATTTCATCGGCAGGTGAGTTATCGTCCTTTGCATACCAAGGCGGAAACTCGATGAAGGCCTCTTCGTTCGGAATTTAAAAGTCGCCTCGACGAGAATTACATGAAGGTATCAGGTTATATAGAGATATGAGGGTGCCGTATCTGCGTTGAAAATGTAACCAGTAGGCCGAGTTCAAAGTCCAATCGAAGCTGTTGTTTTCACTTCACACTAATGCTCTTGAAAAAAAAAAAAAAAAAAAAGAAGCATGAATCCATCTCCAGCTATGGATAAAAACGGATGATGCTCTAAGATAGTCTAGATGGACAAAACAAGAAGACAATGAGAAACAAATTTATTACCTTTCCTAAAAACAGGCAGAACGATTCAGAATTTAAAGTCATTAAAGGAACTTGTGAAAAACCATGAATTGAAGGGAATTTTTAGTCGTGTTGCATCGAGTAAAAGAAATGTAAAAAAAGAACCTCCCTATGTTTCGCAGATTAAGCTAAATTATTTGATAAAATACGATACAAAACCTATTTGAACAGCTAGGGAAGCTCGAATTGTCTAACTCTTCAAATATGCTTTGTAATATCAGTAGAGTTCTCTTTACGATTTACTAAATGATTAATTTGCAGACAAAAATTAAGTAAGAGACATAACATTATTTACCTGAATTATGGGACCGTGGGACAAATATCAACAAATTTAAATTATAGAATTTGGCATTCCTTAGTGTCTCATACACTTTATATATACGGTCGGTGAGTAAATTTTTAACTTGTAACATTTAACTTGAAAGTTTCACATTTTTCCTATTTTAATTTTATAATGAATCACACTTTTTTATGTTAATGATTGGATAATCGCCTATTGCATCGTTAAATATTTGAGCTTAAAAATATTGCAATAACAATCATAAATATGAATACATGACATTATTTAAAGAAGTAAGAGGGTACAAATGAAAAAAAATTAAAAATGACAAGGTTTTCCATTTCAGTGAAGCAGACGTGAAACAGATGAGAACATTATCGTCTCCTCTATCTTCTTTCTTTCTTTCTTTTTCACACTGAAACCAAACAGCGTTTCTGATGTACTTGGATATCATCTCTAAATTAGACTCTCATAAAGCAAGTGGAGGTGACAGGACACCAGACATATGCTCCTGAGCTGGCTCCAGCTCTCTCCAAATTATACAACTATTGCTTCGCTGATTCTTTCCAGCCTGTTGGAAGTACCCTCTGCCGTGCCTGTTTTTAAGAACTTTGAGACCCTTCTGACCATTCTAATTACTGCCCTATCAGTCTCCTACCACGCTTCGGCAAGGTCTTCGAGGTTTTGATCAATGCCGCAATGGTTAAATAACTTACCTACCTCTAACTACTCTCTGACAAACAACATGGTTTCCGCTTTGCCGGTCTACTGTTGATGAGCTTACGGCCATAACTGAATATGTATACCAAGTTCTTTATAACAATAGTGAAGCTCGAGCTGTAGCTCTAGACATCTCTAAGGCGTTTGTCAGGGTCTTGCATGCTGGCATTCTATGTAAGCTTCAGGGCTACGGTTTTATAAAACGATTATTTAATTTAATCCAATCATTCCTATCAAATCGTGAAATGAAGGTCGTCCTGAACAGGATTTCCTCCAGTTCCTTTCCATACAAATGCCGGTGTTCCCCAAGGCTCTCTCCTGGGTCCTACACTGTTTCTGATCTTCATCAATGATCTTCCTGTTGTCATCAGTTCTCAAGAGGCATCTGTGCAGACGATATTTTTATTTACTTTAGTCTCAATAGTAAATCCGGCAATGCTAGCAAAGTGAACCTGTCCGTTAGTTTAGCAAAGGAACTCCGATCAGTGGTCGACTGGGATAGGAAATGGCTTGTAAATTTTAAGACCCCCAAAACGAAATTGCACCCATTCAACCACCATAGAGAAACCTCCCTTTCCCCTATCAGCATGGTTGATACTCACTACTTCACGAGAGTATCTCACTGCGCATTCTTGGCCTTACGTCTTTCACTGTCTTGAGGTTAAACAAATACATTGCATCAATAGCTGCATCTACTGCAAGGAAAGTTGGTTCTCTGTGCCGTGCCAGAAGGTTTTTCTCGCCTGAGTCAATCTTACACATCTACAAATCTACCATTCGTCCATGTATTGAATACTGCTGCCATATATGATCTGGTGCCTTTGCTGTTCATCTCGTGGTACTCGACAAAAACCAAAGATGGATATTCAATGTGATCGGTCATGACTTGGCATCTCGACTCAAGTCACTTTCTCAAAGACGTCATGTGGCATCCATCTGTGTTTTCTACAAATATTTTCATGGCAACTGCTCTAATGAGCTATTTTCACTGCCACTCCAAATGCATGAATTTAAGCGTGCTACCAGGTTGGCATCTCAGTTCCACTCTTTTACTGTCAAAACAGTTAAATGTAACCGCCTCATTTACTCTAACAGCTTCTTCTCTCGCACTTCCCGACAGTGAATCTCCCTTCCTCTTATGCTTCTCTGATAACTACAATCTGCAAAAATTTAAATGTAACGTCAATCGCCATCTTTTGATTCTTTGGTCCCCGTTCTTCTTTTTATCCTTTCCTCAATCCCCACCCACTATACCAAGTTTTTTTCTTTTATTTTCACTCTCTGTAATCCCTTGCGTACTCCGCCTTGCTGGGGTGAAATGCTTAAAAACAATATCTTTTTCCATCTTCACTTGTGTTAAAAACGGAATAGTCCATTATTTACAGGCTATTGGCAACGTACATTCTAACTAACCAAGGAACGAAAGAACAAGTATAATTGATGGAACAAATACATTGGAGAACTCTTCTACGACGAAAGAGAAAAAAACGCAAAAATATAGAAACACAATTAATATTAAATCTCAAATGAAATCAGCAATGGCCAAATTAAACAAGAACAAAGCAGAAAGACCAGATGAAATTTTAACTGGGATGCTGGAAGCTTTAGATGATTTCAGAATTGACAATATTACAGATATCATAAATGATATATACGACAATGGTGATATACCGGAAAAGCTAAGTAGATCCCTTTTCACAGCGCTGCTTAATGTGAAATCCATTTATTCAGCCTAATGAGTCATATAACTAAAGTTATCATCCAGATTTTGATAAATAGAGCGCGTAGCAGAGTTAGACCGGAAATAAGGCAAGAACAAAGCGCTTTTGTTAAAGACACTGGAACAAGGAAAGCTATATTTATGCTCAGAATTATACCAGAAAGAGCGATACAAATTTATGTATGAAATAGTGTTTGATGAAGTATGACACAAAGAAGTATTCAATCTGCGAGGTAACCCTGATTTATTTGGTAAGTATATTAGAATAATCCAGAGACTGATACTGGGAGTAAGTCACGGGGATACTAACAGAACATGAATTCAGTAAATACACAAAAAATAAAAAATGGCGTAAGACAAGGCTGCGTCTTCTCACTCCGGACTTCTTTAGTGTGAGGCGATCCTGAGAGAATTAGAAATCCGACCAAGATTCACTATTAGTGGCCACATTCTTAACGTAAGATATTCAGATATTGATAGTAAACACAGTACAGAAACTGTGAGTACTCCTACAAAAGCTTATAATTGAAATCAATAAGAAAGGACTAAACATTAATTGTAAAAAGATAGAATTTACGGTTGTCAGCAAAAGGAACAATTTTCTGATACGCACAGTATAAAGCAATCTTTCTCTTTTTTAAAAATATTTTCCAAGGTATATTACGCATAGTTTTTGTAAATCATATACCTGAAAAAAAAAAAAAAAACACTGTGCCCATTTTTACTACAAAGAGCTAAGACATTTTCAAACAATGTGGCAATTAGAGAGGACGTTTGATAAGCCTTACATCTGAGCTTTGTTGAGGCAATACAATGTCTGATTCAAAATAAAACAAAATAATATATACTATAAAAAAGGCTTGAGAAAAAAAATCCCTTTTCAAGATTATTTTCAACCAATCAAACGGACGGAATTCGAAACAAATATTAAAAGTAATTCAGTTAGCCAGTTGGAACATATTTATAAGGAAGGCTGTCAGCCAAATTAATCATTATTCATCTCGATTTGCTTTGTGCGTGCTTAGTTAACTATGATAATTGGCTGGTTGGTTTGTTTAGTGGTACATCAAACTATGGGTTATTCAATACAGAAATCTAAATATTTTGTACTCAGTTTTATTTGGGGGGGATAATAACGGTTTTAGTGTTACATCTGTTACTAATTAACATTAATTATGGGGAAAAGAGATGGATTCATACATTTTTCAAGAGTATTTGCGCGTAAGCGGATATAAGGAACCCAAATGGAATTAGAACTCGGACCTCTGATTAACAATTCTGCGCCATTATCCATTACACCAACTGTATATCTAAGCTTACGTCACCTGGTATTCCCAAATGGTCACTCATTTTGGTACTGGACTGGACGTTGTTTAACTTCGATGATCCCACGGGAACCAATGTTTCAACCTAAGCCCACAGCGATAAGGTCAGCAGGACAATTAACCTTAGCAGTGAGATGAAAAAAGAGGTTGCTAAGTTCGGAGATAACCGCAAAAAATTCTAGGACAAGCTACGAAAAGCTTGAAAATAGAAAATTCAGAACACGTTTTCAGAACAAACCCCACAAACAGACGAAGTTTTCCTTGATGATATAAGATAAGCCACACTCTTCAATTATAATTCTCCAATGTTGTCACAAATTCTGAAAGCTTTCCACAAACGACAGTTATTCTGTAACTTCCATTTCAGCGTTGACCTATCAACACCCTATATATTTGCCAGCATCGCGTGATTTCGGACTTATATTAAGCATGATTTATGAATTGGTTATTTTCAAGGCTGACCCCGGGAAACGAAAAGTGAAACTAAGCAAAATTGGAGACCTCCGTAATTTACAATAATTCAGAAATGTTCGGAAATATAAATTTTAATTAAAAAACTGAAAGCTAGTCCGTTTAAAATTTTTTAAGTGTAGACAAAATTTTATCTAAACACTTAATTTTCTCAATTTGAGGTTTTTTTTTTTTGGTTTTTTTTTTTAATTCTGTAACGATGAAATGTCGGTAATTTCATATCGGTAGCCATTGGAGACGACGGTATATTTGAGTCGCTTTCGAAATCATTGAAAATCTTCTGGCCTCGAGAAACACAACTCTCAATAATTTTTGGTCTTTTGAAAAATAAAGGTTTTCTTTAAATTTGTGCTTAATAATTTAATCTAACCTAATCATTTCTTTTAAAATAAGCTGACGATAAGAAGATTATAGCCTGAATTATTTAGGAAATCACATTAGAATCCAGTGAAATAAGATTAATTTTTTCAGTATGAATAGGCTTACAGCCATAACATGTTGAAACAGCGGTTCTCATACGATCACTGAAGTTAAGCAACTATGAGCATGGTCA
>CAHIKZ030000379.1:917500-922500 GCA_903632075.3 Acanthosepion pharaonis | reverse complement strand
GGCACACGCGTTATTGTCCAGCAAATGTCGCCCATTTGCTGATTCATGGACTGACTGAATTGTTCTTATAGGCTGGCCAGGACTGCTTGAACGTACAAAAGCAGGAACATGTTGCGCCACCCTCGTCTCCAACCTTAGATTGGTACATTCTATGTATACTGTGTCACAACGGCATTTGAATTTATAAACAACAGAATTTTATGAAAATAGGAGAGCCTATCTTTAGAAAAGGAAGGAAGCAGGGTTCTAGTATGAAAAACCGTGCAAAACTTAACAGCATTGTATGTGGACAGAAGAGACGCTGAAATTTTGTCCAATAATAGCTGACATTTCCTGCCAAGCCAAGGTAACTTCAAATAAACAGGGCATTGGCTAGGACCGAATGTCACAGGCTCCTTAAAGCGTCTGATTTTGTTATCGATTCCTGATAATATTGATGGGATATCCATTACTTACGAAAATATTTCGAATTTTAGTAAGTTCTCCATCCAACATTTCAGGGGAACAAATCATAACAGCACGATGGACCAAAGTCGAAATTAAACTAATTTTGCGAGACTTAGGAACAAACGAGTTCCAGCTCGTATAGAGATCAGTGAATGTGGGCTTACGAAAAACATTAGTGACGAAAGCCCCATTCTTTCGTTTAACTAGGACACCCAAAAAAGGGAAAACTCTATACTTTTTAATCTCCATTGTAAACTTAAGGGAAGGATGGAGAGAATTTGAAAATTAGTGGCATCTATGAAAGTATCAAAAATGGAAAAAGTATCGTCCACATATCTCATATAGACAAGGGGTCTATGGATTTATCAAATAAGATTCGTTCATAATAGCCCACGAAAATGTTGGCTAAAGGGCTGCCCATCGCAACCCCGTCCGTCTGGACGTACATTGTCTCATTAAAGCTGAACTCCCCACCTTCTGTTGCTAAATGCATGCATTCCAAAAATAGTTCTTTGGGGATGCTAGCGAGACCCAAATTACCCCTGTATAAAACATCGGTACAAATGCCAATGGTCTCAAATAATGGGACATTAGTATATAAACTGACAATATCAAATGACACCATCAATTTATTTTCAGACTGAATGTCCAAACCTCTAATTAATTTGGAAAAAAGGAAGGAGTCGGAAATATTATTGTCCGAAAAAATCATCGAGAAGTGTTGGAGTAATTCACCTAACCATTTAGCCAACTCATGTTGTACAGATCCCACCATAGACAAAATAGGTCTAAGGGGGACTCCTTCTTTGTGTACTTTAGGAAGTCCATACATGCGAGAACGTTGCGAGCCTGTCGGTCTCAGCCTGTTATAAACGTCCTTGGGGATAAGATTAGCTTTACATATAGAAAGTAACCATCTTTGTGTCCCAGCTTCAACTTTACTGGTGTTGTCGCATGTATCTGCGGGCCCAATCATCCTAAATTTTGTAGAATCATTTAAAATGTCCTTCATTTTATCCAGATAATCTTGTTTATTTAGGGTTACAACACCAACACCTTTATCAGATTTGGTTAGGTACACATCATTCCTTGGCTTTAATGATTTTATGGTGCGAAAATGAATACCTTGCCAAGAAAGAAAACCTTGCTCAACCGAGAGCGAAGAGTATTCAGTAGCTAGTTCAAGCAGTTTTGCCTTAGTAGCAGAGAACTTCTCAGTAGAATTAGGGACATGTTTTACTAATTGAGAGAATAACATCTCAAACTCAATCAAAATATGCTCCTTATTAACTCTAGAAGGAGGGACGCAGAAATCCAAACCACGAGAAAGAACTGAGTTCGATCCTAGTTAAAGTGATATTGGAGTAGTTGAAGATATGTTTGTACAAATTATCTTCAACCAATCCAAATCCAAAGTGATGAGGCTATTTAAATATTTATTATTCCTCTCTCTCACTGATTTTTCCAGCCGTAACCTGACAAAAACCAAATAACGAGAGAGACGGAAAAAATCTAAAAATGACAATTTACCTTGTATGTCATTAATAATAAAACGAAACGAGCGTAAACTGGATACTGAAAAGTCAAATAATTTTTCCAACTCATTTTTAAATATATATATATTAAAAAAAAAGAGAGAAAACGCAAACGCTTTTGGTTATAACTTGGATTTGTTTTAGTGTATATATTATTTTGTATAAAATATGAAGAGTAAAATATAATATATACACAAAAACAACACTTTATAACCAAAAACGTTTGCGGTTTCTCTTATATATATATATACATATATATTAAAAAAAAAGAGAGAGAAATGGTAAACGTTTTTGGTTATAATGTGGATTTGTTTTAGTGTATATATAATATTTTATTCTTCATATTTTATATAATAATATAATATATTCACTAAAACAAATCCACGTTTTTGGTTTCTCTTTTTTTTTAAATATACATTCTCCTTGGAACAATTATAACCTTTTCTATATATATATATATATATATATATATATATATATATATATATATATATATTTATATATATATATATTTAGTTAGTTAGTTAGGAGAAAAACACATAGCATTTTTAATGAATTTCAAAGAACGATTTAGATTTTTGTACATTGATTTATTCAACCACATATGTACAATTTTGTTCCTTTACCTTTCGTCATCTTTAAGGCAGCTTCCTGATTCCAGATTTGCAGAAGTTTGCATCTTTCTGGGTAATGAACTGTCCAAAAGATTTTTTTTTTTAAAGACTTCCTGAGAATTGTTCTTCCCATTAAGAGAATTTTACAGAAATCGAAGTAAATGGTAATCCGAAGTTGCAATGTCAGGTGAATATGATAAGAATGGTAGGGCATTGAAGCTGTACCAAATTCTGCTAGGTGTGCAAAGAAACGTGGGGACTGACTCTGTTCTGATAGAAGACGACACTTTTTCGAGTGGTCAATTCCAAGCACTTTACACTGACTTCTACCTTTAATCAGTGGAATTTACAACAGTATTTGTCTAGATTCAACGACTTATTTTTCAGAAAAGTTTTGAAATACACAATGTCCTTATCTCATAATTTACACAGCATCAACTTATTCTGGATTCAGACCCCATCTATTGGAATGGTCAACAATGACATATTTCTTTTTCCTCGGGCCTTTTCGCTTCACATTGTTGCAAAAAATCCATTTTTGCATCATCTGACATCGTTCTTTAAAAAAAAAAAAAAGGTTGTTTTTGTTGATTAGCAAACACCCATTTTCATTTTCAGCCGATTCACCTTCTACAAAAACGAAAAATCAACTTTCTGTCCATTTGGTATAGCTTTTATAAATAAAATTAATCAAATCCCTACCATGCAAGGCAGTAAAGCCACTAAGATACAAGGGGTTACTGGGTGTGAAAAAATTAAAAAATAAACGGAAGCATTATTGAGGAGAGAGAAATATAGAAGTGAAATCAGGTAGACAGTTGATAACGATTGACATTGCATTTAAATTTTTGAACATCAAATTTGATTAGAAAGCAAGAAAACCAAATAATGTTCGACATGCGAGAAGTGTGGGTAATTTTGGGAGGTGTGCATTATGTCCTATACATGCTTAATGGGAATTAAATCTGGTGAGCAAGAGGTACATTGGAGTACCTGGAAGTCAGTTGTGCGTCCCCAGAAGTTCCGTGACATTCGCTCATGACTAAGGGCGCTTTATATTGTTGGAACAAACACTGGAAATATAGGATGATCATACAGGCTATAAATGTCCGCGCTTGTCAAGAAAGATACCAATTAATCAATAACTAATTAATGTGCTAGTGTTAGGGGGAATATTGAAATAGATGCAAAAATAAGATTAATGGTAATTGTATTGTACCGTGTTCTGCTTATTGGGCAAGATAGCTTTGTATTTCCGGTCGCAATTGAGCCAAGACTTTTAAAATATATTTAATAGAATGGAGAGATTTCTCCACCTGAAGAAAAATTAATAAAACATTTTTGTACCTCCATATTTTATAATTCCTTTTGATTATTTTTTCAAATAAAGCCGCTCCTCACTTAGCGACCAGGTTTCGTTTCACTGACTTTGTCACTAAACGATCTAATTGCTGAGAGAATTTGTAGTTGACAGTTATTTCAGGTATAAAACGCTTGTAATGGGTTTGCGTCAACTAGCTTCATATAGCCATAATGTCACTTTTGCTCCATTTGTAGCGTTTTTAATTTGTTTCTAAATGATTCTACAGTGCAGTAGTTAATCGAACAGTAAATATCATAAAACAATTCGAAAACCAACTCTATATTCCGGACATTACTTTGTTTCGCATACTATAAATACAGAACATGCACATTTTTATTTATGTTTCACTTTGAATATTCATTGCATTTATCTTCATTGACTTTGACGTAAGACAAAAAAAAACTGTGCAAAGTTTTAGCACAAGGAATGTTTGAGTTTTTATGAGATTTTATAGTTGGCCGTAAGCCAAGGGATCATCAAACACATATGTTGTTAAGTGAGGATTTCCCTTATTTAAACTTCATTTTGAGTGATGTAACTAACTTTACACCTCTTTACAATATGCTACTGCTGCGGATGAAACTTTCGAAACACCAAAAAAGAAAACATAGAAAAAGCTGTGTCATGTGACTTCACAAATGTCTTGTTTTGGAAGCAGTTAGATTTTATAAGTAGAAATATCACTGTATTTTAAATAAAAACAACCAATTGAATAAGAACAGAGACATTGAGATCAAATGCTGAGTCGCGTCACTTTCAAGAGCTCTAACATTATCGACTTCCGGCATCGACAAGCAGGTTTGTTCCATGGCTTCAGTTCGATTTGAACATGACATCAGCAAGTTTTCTTCCATTTTTTCAAGAGTGAAACCCGGCTTCTCTCGACATTTGAACTGTGATCTGGAATGGTAGAAACTCGACATATTTTTCAATATCCAAACAGCTGTACAAGAACAATTCACAGTGATGCTTAAAATATTTAAGGATGTTCTATTGGAGGCTTCGTTGCAGCAAAATGAACTTATGTTGGAATATTTTAGT
>CAHIKZ030000379.1:847500-912500 GCA_903632075.3 Acanthosepion pharaonis | reverse complement strand
CTGAAGAGTCCCGGCACATAAAGAAGAAGTTCTTTCAAGAAGTGAGCGATCATGACTCGCCACAACCTTGTGTGTGTGTGTGTGTGTGTGTGCTCTCTCTCTCTCTCTCTCTCTCTCTCTCTCTCTCTCTCTCTCTGAAAAACTAAACTGACAACAAAATTTCATCAGTTTACAATAGAATTGACTTGATATAACTGTAAGTTTCTTTACCCGCACTTCTCGCTTGTGGAACTCTTCCGGCTTCATGCTTTCCGGCTAATTTTGACCTTCAAAAGTTTTAATGTAATGTCAATCGTCATCTACCGTCTAACTTCATTTTTTATCATTTCACTCCAAGCAAAACGGGAATGACATTCGTACATAGGAATGTTACAGAGAATGGACACGAGAGAGAAAAAAACAGGGTATAGAGGGACTGAGAAAAGGATAAAAGATGAACGGGTTACAAGAAGATAGAAGATGGAGATTGACATTGAAATTAAAATTTTGAAGATTGTAGTTATTAGGTAAGTAAGGAAACGGAAGGGAGTTCTACAGGTGGGAAGTACGATAAAATAAACTGTTGGAGTAGAAGTGGCGGTTACACTTAAATAATTCAACAGTAAAAGAGTGAGACCTAAATGCCAATCTAGTAGCACACTTAAACTCACTTAGTCCGGACCTGATTACTCTTCTGTTGTTCCACCTCCTTTATAATGTCTTCTATTTTCTAATTCTTTCACACCTAGTAACCCCTTGTGCCTGATTGGCTTGCTCGGTGTAAATTCGATTAAAAATAAAAGTCAGAAAATCCTAAAATATTTTAAGTATATTTTATATATTATGTTTTTACTTTTCAGCCTCGCCTTTTCAGATTGTTTACAAATAAGAATTTTGTTAACGTGCGACCCGGATTTTGTGCGTGTCTCTGTGTGTCTGAGTTGTGCGTGTGTGTCTGTGCGAGTGTGTGTGTGTACTATTTACAGGTGAATGAATCATGAAAAACTGTGTTGTTGTCTTATTCGGCAAATGCAATCCTGTGTTAAAACAACCAAGCTAAAGTTTCAGTATATTTAAGGAATGTAGCTCCAAATCTCGCTAAAAAACGGGGACACATGATAAAAAATAGATATCCCAAGTAAGAGTTCGTTTTATATTCTTAAAAGTATGGGCAACATATTACTAACATTACTTACACATATGATCTAATATAAAAAATGATGAGATCTGTCGGATTATTATAAATCATAAATAAATAACATTTGAAAAAATACACAACATTAGGAGTGAAATAAGCAAGACATTGGTATTCTAGTTAAAAAATGAATTACAGTGTAACCCGGATATAAGAGAGTTGTCGGGACCGGAGAAGAAGTCTCTTATATCCTGGTTTGGTCTATTTTATATACATTAACACAGGCTCTAATTTGGGACCAGAGAAATCTCTCTTATATCCGGGTTTCTCTTATATCCGGGTTTCTCTTATATCCGGGTTACACTGTATATTTCACCTTATATTGGAATGAATAATAATTCTCTAGAAGAACGTAATCGGATTAAAGTAACGTTTGTTCTGATATATAAAAATCTACATTATATTCTCCCCCACCCAGTATTTCAAGATGAAAAGAATGTCTGCCAATAAAATGTACGATATTTGACTAGAGCAATAATTATTGAATCAATAATATATAATATGTATCAATATTTATCGATAAACATTGAACTACATGATATGCAATTCAATAACACACACACATATATATAAATATATATATATCCGAATGTAATCAGAACAAAAATAACATAAATTCTAACGTTCACAGCATTAATTCAAAAGATGGCTATATATATATATATATATATATATATATATATATATATATATATATATATATCCTTCCTTAGGTATAAGTAAAACAGTGCTCAATGCAAAATAACAGCGCTATTAAAAATAAATTAATAAATATTCATAGTACCCCACACCGACAGTGGGGTATATATATATATATATATATATATATATATATATATATATATATATATATATATATATATATATATACACTGTTTATACGTTATTTTTATAAGTACAATTATTTAAGTAAATGCTCTGTTTATACTAAACAGTATTTACAATATTTACTAGCCTGAATGTCCGAAAATGTTTCTGGAAAATATGTATCCTCCGACGGAATCGAACTCTTTGGTCTGATTTGCTCTACCATTTAGCTACAAAGGAAAAAAAAACAATAATTTGATTTTGCTAACCTGACGCTTCCTCTGTAGGAAAACTGATAAAAAGGGTTTTGTTTAATCAGGTCAATGTTCCAGCCCACAGATCCTTGGTTTCAATGGCTGCTGTGTATGACTGTAGATTTCAACTGATCGATCACCCTTCCTATTCTTCTGATTTAGCCCCCTCATGAAAAACTGGGATCCAGTATCGTACTGTTGGCGACGTCATTTCTGCTGTTGTTGAGTTTTTTTTTTTCTTTTGCCAACAGAGTGAAAGCTTCTTCACCAATGAGATTCAAGCACAGCAGCACCGATGAAAAAAGTGTGTTGACCGCAAGGGGGCGTTATATTGAAAAATAAATCTCATTTCCATTAAAGTATCTTGATCAGCCTATGAACTTTTCAGCTGACCCACGTAGTTTCCTTTCCATATCATCTGCATATCTTATGTTGTTAAGATTGTGAACGCCAATAATGAACCCCGATAGGACATGTAATTCTCTCAGATTCGCCTTTCTATAGAAAATGAATAAGTTCGATGAGAACCATATAATAACTAAAAAACAAGCCACTGAATCCTAAATGCTGTTTTTACGTGTCCGGGTGTGAAAACGTTTGTTTTATCGGCTCTGTCAATTTGTTTGATAGAGATCAAGATAATTTTAATTTTGCAATGGCTGCATGTAAAGTGGTCAATTAATAGGTTAGTCTGGTACAAGCAGGCCCAGCGCGCACTACCCCCAGTCTGATTGTGGGCCCCAGACAGTGCTTTGTGACCCTCACTATCTCATCAACATTTTTTTTTTCTACCTACATTTATATAAGTTACTAATTAAACTAAGCACAATTGATTATTAACGGATGAAAAATTTTATCGGATTTTGACGTCATCCAGGGGGCTTTTTTTTTTTCGTGCAAGTCAATGAATTTGTTTTGCTCATGCTTAGTCATGAATAAAAACTTTATAAAATTCGCTATATTTTTTTATACATAATGTTGAATGTGTTAAATCATTTAACTTTTTAATGAGAAAAATCTGAAGTTGATGTTAAAAACTGCTGCAGAACATTGTTGATTTATTTAAGATGGAATGATTTATTATGACATGTCTCTAATTTGTTCTTCAATATATTTTATTTATCTTCAGTCTATCTAGTTGAAGTTTACCTATATTGCATATGATTCATTATTATACATAATTAGGTTACAATAAGATTTGTATTTTATATGAATACTACCTTATGAAAATTCAGATGTACTAGAGTGGGGAGCCCGTATCATAGCTTCGGGAGTAGGGTATGAGACCCTGGATACAAGTCCCCATTTATATCAACCCCCAGTAATGATCGAACACTAGTGGTCGATAGCTTGAGCAGCGTTATCTAATGCAATTTTAACGAGTATGTTGGATAGAAAATTAAAAATTTAAAATGCAACAATAATTACAAAGGAAAGTTTTTTTTATCAATTCTCACTCACTCACTCTCACACACACACACACACACACATTGTTAAGCCTGTAAAACTTGTCTCACTTTCGGGGTCCTGATAATCTTTTTTATCCTCAATTTTCTATGCACAACACACAGACTGAGTCCCCAAAGTTTACTGTTTTAATGTCACAAACAAATGACTACTCGCTATCATTTCAACAATATTTTCCTTGACCAGGAAACCGTAAAAAATATTCAATCGTATAATGATTTATTTAATTTTCTTAAAATTTATATCATTAAAAAGAAGAACTGAGATTTTTGTTTTTGAAGCTTGTGTTTACATCAGCTGGAAAATTACAGTACTAAAAATAAATTAGTATTTTAAAGATTCTACTTAAATGAAACTTAGTACTCATTGACTGATTGAGTGAAGGACATTGCGAATTAAAGAACTAGAAGTAGCCAGTCCACGACCGGATTAAAAGGAACACCAGGGAGTGAGACAGGGAAAGGGGAAAGAGAGGGAGTGACAGAGGGTATATTTTTGTTACATATAAAATATCAAAGTTTTAATTTAATTTATCCTTATTATGTATAGATTATTCATCTTTTTTTTATTTTAATTTATTTTATGATCTTTTAGGTAAACATGGCATAGCAGAAGTACTTGGTCCATGATCAAGAAAAATGAACTGTAGCAAATTCCTTATGAAACTAAAAATAATTTATCATCCATCTGGATGATAAATTATTTTTAGTTTCATAACTACAACCTCGTGTCCAGCATAGAAAACATTCTTTGTAAACATGACAATTTGCTCTATGCAGTCTGTGAGCTAATACCGTCAAGATATTTAAAATCTGTGATTAATTCAAAAGGGATTCTGGATAAACTACATTGCGTGTCTGATTATTTGGCGTAGGTATGCTTATTCTTTTTGCCTTTCCTGTCCGTGATACTCCAACATCTAACTGTCCATGTAAAAAGCATGCGACGAACAGATCAATTCTAATTTCCTTGAAAGTTTGTCCCTTGGCTTAATGACAGTCATAGCAAAATAGGGTTTGTATGGAAATTCTTGGAAATGATATCTACGTTATTCATTTACCAGAATTGTTTTTGGTTTTGGTTTTTGTTTTAGCTTTTGAGTTACACTGATTAAAAATAATTTATTTTGATTTTTTAAAGATAAGAATGTAATATAAAAAACAAAGAATAAGAAATACTTTAAGAGTGCCTGTGTTTTTTTTGTTTGTTTGTTTTTCACATATGACAAACATTTAAATTCAGTTCATTGCCTGTCGAGTTACAATGATAAACATGTATTCGTTTTAATTTATTTTCTCTTTTACCTTCAAAAATTGTAACAATAAAAAGTTAATTAAAAATGCGTCATTATTGATAGGTGGACTCGAACATTTCAGTATTCGTTCTTTCTATAAATAATATGTCTTAAACCTGTTTGAGTTTTTTACACTGATTTAAAATAAGTTTAACGATAAAAGAAGCTAAGGATTCACTTGTTACAAAATTCTTTTATTTTAGGAAATTTTGGTTGACTTACAATGATAAAAAATGTATTCTTTTAATTTATTTTCTCTTTTACGCTCTAAAGATAAACAATAAAAAGTTAATTAACACTTTGCCATTCGTAGGTGGAAAATTTAGCGTATTGATTCAAATGAAAACTATTCATTTATCATAGAAATAGTTTTTCTTAAAAAAATGTTTTGAGTTATAGCGATTAAAAATTAATTTATTAAGTTCTTTTTCTTTAACGAACCTCTAAAAACGTAACAATAAAAAGAAATATTGAGTCTTTAAATGTATTCAAATGAAAAATATTCGTTTAAAAATCATTTTTTGAGTTAGTGGTAAAAAATGTATTCGTTTAATTTATTTTCTTTTTCTACTCTCTAACAGTGGGTAGGTACAATAAAAAGAAGCTAACAATTAAAAATGTAAAATTTCGCGCATTCTGTTTTTTTTTTTTCATTTATATTTAAAATAGTATTTAAAAGCAGGTACCCTTTGTTTTGAAACATTTCATGATTTGTTTTAGGTCTCCAATAATGTAAGAATTTTTTTTTTTTACAATTAGTACTAAATTACAAAACAATAATTTTCGGAAGAGCATTTAATTCAAATTTTGTATTTACCGTCGAAGATTTTCGCAGTGGAATCTGTGTGATGCTTACATATGTCGCGTCGAACGAATGATTGAATAGTTCCACGTGCTTTTTGTGCTTACTTAAGAACTACACTGAACTTCGAAAAGTTTCTCCAATGGAATCTGTGTGATGTTTAAATGTAGTGGTTCTTAAAGTGTATGTGCGATTGTAACGCTCAATGGGATTCTCTTTTTCTGAGATATAAGTCGACACGTACCAAAAAAAAAAAAGCAGACGTGACTCTTTTATAATATGGATTTCAAAATATCGAAAGTCGTGCACTATAGTATAGTGGTTTCTTTTCTGGACACAATATGTGTAAAAAATGTCCAAAACTCAATAACATTAACTATAAACACGGTCACAATGTGCTGACCGTGTTTTGAAAATAAAATACTTCTTTACCTTCAGACACATACATAAAAATACGATGCATTCAGTTGAAAAAAAAAAAAAAAAAATCGTCCTTGATAATGGCTAAAATAGACGAAAGCGCTTGGATATGCAGAACTTTTTAACAGTTTTACACTTGTACAAACACAAGAAAAAATTAAATAGAATGCTTAATCGCAGTACCTTGTAAATCGTCTTTAAGGAAACTTGTATAAAAGAAGGATTGCTGTCTAAATTAGTAATATATATATATATATATATATATATATATATATATATATATTTATGTGTGTGTGTGTGTGTGTGTGAAGGAAAAGAAAGTTAAGAACGAGAGAAAATAAGAAGAATTAAAACGGGGAAAAAACAACGAACAACTTACTTGCCTGAACGCGAACGAAAATTAAAATAAACTGCTGCGAATCTTATATTTGGACACAATAAAAAATAGGTCAGCGAAAAAAAGCACAACACTAAATGATATAAAAACTGTCATGGGATTTTTTTTCGGCTTTGTTTTCAAGCTAATATATTCTTTTTAACAGTTGGTGGAGCTGAGAACGAAATATGAAAGATTAACTCACTATAATCAGTACAATTTATGCTTTTGTGAGTGACCAGGGCTTTCTGTGTGGTACCCAATTATAGTGCAACCTCGTTATCTAAGGTAAATTTTCATGAAATCCACGGATAACAGTGAACTATCTAGGTGTGCCCAAAACTTTAGTCTGGGAATCGATATTCGATTTAAAAAAAAAGGAAAATTTTAAAGTTTTCTGACGCAACTTCTTCATGTAACGTGTCCCCTCAAAACTTAGGCTATCATTGAGAATATAATGTAGATTTTTATATATCAGGACAAACGTTACTTTAATCCGATTACGTTCTTCTAGAGAATTATTATTCATTCCAATATAAGGTGAAATATACAGTGTAACCAGGATATAAGAGACCCGGATATAAGAGAAACCCGGATATAAGAGAGATTTTCTCTGGTCCCAAATTAGAGCCTGTGTTAATGTATATAAAATAGACCAAACCCGGATATAAGAGAAACCCTGATATAAGAGACGACTTCTCCGGTCCCGACAACTCTCTTATATCCGGGTTACACTGTAGATGTTGTCTTTTTACTATTTCTCCAAACTCTGTTCTGATATCCATTTTCTCAAGCCCTTCAAATATGTTATGCGTTGTTTTCCTCGGTTTCTCTTTCCCCTCAATCTGTCCTATGAGTATCAGATTTTCCAAGCCTTCCTTCCTCATTACATGCCCCAGAAATTTCAACTATCTCTTCCTGATGTTAAGTATAAATTTCCTTTTTGTTTCCATCCTCTCCAAAACCTCATCTTTGTTGACATGTTCGTTCCATGGTATCCTCAGCATCCTTCTGCAGAACAAAATTTGTTTTGCTTCAAGTCTCTTCTTCATCTTTGAGGAGATTGTCCAGGATTGATTGCCATAGAGAAGGAAGATATTATGAAACGGCCCAGTACTTTTTTCTTTGTTTCTAATAAAATTTCTGTCTTTTAATACTCTGCTTAGCTTTTGGAATGCATTTTTTGGCTAAAACAATTTTCGAATTTCAGTGTCACACTTTCGCACTTTCTGCCCTCTGTTAGAACACTTTCCATATATATATATATATATATATATATATATATATATATATAAAAGAAAAAGAACAGTAAGATATATAATCCGATGTTCTTATAGATATTTTATTTTTACAAAATAGTGCCCAATGTAAATTTACAGAGCATTAATATTATAAATTAATTGATTTAAATTAACCTTGGAAACATGAATTTTGTTTTAGCTGTGTATTTAAGACCCAGTAATTTTAAAAAGTTACTCCAAAATTCGCTTGAGGATGAAATGGAACTAATGTCTTTAATTTAATCACAAAATTAAATTCGGGGCTATTAGCTTCCATTTTTTGAAACATGGTTAGAACTGTGTAGCGAAAAAAACATATTTTAAATCAATTAATTTATAATATATATATATATGTGTGTGTGTGTGTATATATATATATATATATATATATATATATATATATATATATATATATATATATATATATATATGTATGTGTTTGAAAAACACAAAAAAAATAAGGAACAAATGCATTCAGGCTAACAAGGAATAGCTCAACGAAAACTGTGCAGAAATAAAAAGAATGCGTATCTGACACAACACTTTGCTGTTAATAGGAACAGATTTTCGTTGCAAATCTTCCACAAACAAATTTGTGGAAACGGTCTAATAATTAAGATGACTCAGTGTTTGACGGTTTGGCGAGAATTTAATTTGATTAAGTTGTATATATATATATCTATATATATATAACTATACTCGTTTCGAAAAACCCTCGAATTTTTGATTTGCCAATAATCAAATCAATCTCGAGGAAAAATAGGTTTTAAAAAAAGAAAAGAGCTAGAAACATGAAAGTCTGTCGAAAAAAAATCGCACAGATGCAGGTTTGAAGCTCAAAGAAAAAAACCCCTGATACGAGTAAACAACAAACTAACAAGAGAGCTCAATACAACCGTAGAGCAGACCTATATATATATATATATATATATATATATATATATATATATATATATATATATGTGTGTGTGTATGTATGTATGTATAGTTTTTCTTTCTTAATTTTTATTAAGCAAAAACAAGAAGATTTATAAGTATTGTCACACCAAGACAACATGATTTTTTATGATTAACAAACTACGTAACACTTCTACAAACCATTTGACACATTTCTACATTAATTTCAGAAAATTTATCAGGAAAATTTATCAGAAAGTTTTTTTTGCAATTTGAGCCTGTCAGTAATATCTTTCAATACATCCCACAAAAAAAAAGTCTAGTGATATTAGGTTTGGTGATCGTGATAGCCACTCAACTATGTCGTCTTATCCACCTCGGCTCGAAAGAGTCAACCATTCCCAAACGAGTAAGCCATAAGTAATATCGGGCCATCTCAAACGACTGTAGTTCAATAAATTATATATATATATATATATATATATATATAATTCTCAAAATGTGTGTGTATATATCTCTCTGTGTGTGCGTGTGATCGGATGTTGTTTAAGCGCTTCCACAGTTTTCATTCGATTTCGATGATTTTTTTTTTTTTATAGATAATTCTTCAGTGCCGGTTTTGAGTCCAAATGGACTGGAAAAATTACAACCTTGAAGGTGAAAAATCGAAAAAACTGATTTTTTACACTTTGCGCAAAACTCAAAGGCAAAATTTAATGTCTGTAAAAAACAGCGTACAATCAATTTACAGAGTTGCAATCTAACGCAAAAGATTATTAGAATTAAAAAAAAAAATTATATTATAAATAAAAATTCTATATTATTATTATGACTGTCCATGGAAGAGCTCTATTCCTCGCAAGATTGAGAACGTAAAAACGGCCTTTTTCAGGGACACCCCCATTCAAATTGTTAAGCTCCTATTTGGGGATGTGCCTCAGTTGCACCCAACAGTTGTTACTAATATTGATTTTCGGGTGGACTGACTTTAAACTTAAACTGCTCCAATTGAACAGCAAAAATCCCCAGTAATGAAGCACCCGGTCGAAGACGGGTTATCCTGCTAGTGTATATATATATATATATATTGAAGTGTATATGGGTAGCAACCTTTCTTTCAAGAATCTTCATTGAGAACGGCCGACAAGGGAGATTCAGTTAATCTATTATTGTGATTGCAATAAAATATGTTGATGTTTTATAGTGTTGTATTTTTGTTATTTGCGTCGTGTATTTTTGTAAGAATGATTTTATTTGCATATAAATGATGTAGTTGGTAAAATTATTGTTGACAAGTGTTCATTTTATGTGTTTTAGTAGTTCGTTTAGAAATATTCTTTGGGTAGAGGATTTTTAGTATGCTTTATTTACGGATTTTGTTATCACTGATATATATATATATATATATATATATATATATATATATATATAATCGGAGAGTAAATAAAGGGTTCTGCTCAGAATTCCCCTGTAGGTTACCCAAATATTAATATACACCGGATGACGGCCAGAGACCATAACAGCCGAAACGTTATGTTAACAACAAAACAATTAAGATGAGGACAACAATAGCCCGAATGTAAATAGTGTAAATAATGATAACCCAGAAATTCAGTTCCGCTCAGCTTTTTTAGTTCAAATGCAAATAATGTAAAAAAAAATAATAAAAAAAAAGGCGGGAAGTTATAGAGAGCTATGAGCGTCCACGACTTGAAAAAAAACATGGCACGTAAAAGAAGTAACTGGTAATCATAGTTGATTTTTTTTTTTTTTTTGAAAATCCCAAACAGAGAAAAGCGTTCATTGAACCAAGAATGTTTAGAACGCCACAATTTTAACCCAAACTATCAAGGCAGTGGTTCGTACACATTTTTAGGTCATGGCAGAATAAGTCAGAAAAATGCAGAACAATTTTGTTGTGGTTACGTGGATTCATGTGTAAGAGAAAAAAACTATTTGTTAAACAATTAAAAATAGAACTGTGAAAAGATACTTTACAATGTAATTTGAACTCCTTAGACTGGCTCTAATCTTAGTTCCTTCTGGGGATGTTTTAGTCCTGATAAAAAGTATATTGTCTAGAGGGAACGAGGAGATTTGCTTTAAAGGATTTAAAAGTAGCTTTTATTGTAGAAGCGAGTGAACTGAGTAATCGATTGACAACGTAAGGGTCCAGTTTAGCAAATATTTATATTGTAAATTGGACATCGGGTCACCTAGAGAGCGACAAAGTTTAAGGTTCCAGTTTTTACTTTTTTAAAAGCCGGTTAGATAATTTTCTTCTTATTTTCCAGAGAAAAAAAAACAAATGTAATTCGTTTCCCTAAAAACATAAACCGATCCGAAGAGTCCAACGTCACAAAATTGCATTCATCAGGCACTACAAAGCACAGCGGCAGTTCTAATATTGAGGCACTCTTGGTCCCACTCCCGCCATGAAAATGCCTTTGTGCTCCTACGAATCAAACATGGCTTACGGATAATTTATTTATTTTTGGTAATATTTTTGGCTTTGGAGAACTGTAAAAATATTAAAAAGAAAAGCTGATACCTTTATGGCAGGGACACCTAGGAGTGTCACAATCATCCTCTAGCACTCTACATCATGCGTCAGGCACGGTGGAGTAATAGATAGCGGTTTGGATTCAGGAATCGGAGAGCCGAGTTCGAATTCTAGGCGAATCTATTATATTCACTTACGCGCTAATATGAATCTTCTTCCTCCTCTGCGGGTCCGACCGGGTTCTTTAACGTTGGATAGCACATAACTGACGGATAACTTTTCCTTCCACAATATATGGTGCCTTCTAAAATGCAAACTGCAGTAGCCTTGATCTCGATTTAAGTCAAGTTTTTTTTTCTGTTGCTATAGCAGGATCTGACAACACAATCGTGAACTTTATATATACTATTACTTGACAATTGGCGTCCGCTGCGATAGCAGGGCAAATTGTGCTTTCCTTGGTGAATGAAGTTGCCTTAAGTGTGTTTAAGGTTAACTCCTACGTGTGCTGCAAGATGCCCGAACATTGTAAAATATCCAGTTATACAGCAATTTTAAAATATGTAGTTATACTCCATATATGAAGCTAGTGGAGGTAAAGTGGGTGAGTTGTTTATATGTAAGAGTAAAAAAATAAAAAGTGAACCTTTAGTTCGTATCCTTTCTTCAGGCATTCAAATGTATTCACTATTCTTAGTGTAAATATCTGCTAAACTAATCTCTTACTTTGTAAATCGATTAGCGAATTGAATGAGTTTAGCCTCATTTTAAAAGTTGAATAAATCCAATCGGAAGACATATCTTTGACTTTAGATTAGTTTTTGTGTAGTCAGGTCATTTTCTGTGTGCAGGCAGTTTGCTTCCAGTTTTAACTTCCAGATTATTCTAACCATGAGTTACAATCTAAGTGATTGTCTACAACGCAATATACAGCAGTACTAGTAATATTCTGAAAAATTTTGAATTCCATTAAGTGTCGGTTCCTAAAAGGTTTTGGATAAGAGATTGTATGACATTTTATTACTGAGCTACTACTTACCGACAGGCCAGTGAGTGTATATTTCCTTTCAGAAGAGACTATAAATGGTTGTTTATTTAGCTTTTATTTGATTATTTATTGGCAGTATGGTTTTGTTTAACGTTTCGTAAATGTGTGGGTCACATCATCAACACTTTGCTCACTCGGCAAAATTTCCGTGTTCAAAAACTGTATTAAACTAAAAGTACTTTGCGATATATATATTTCAAAAGAGTAATCAAACCATACACCTCCGCAAACACATATGTGCATAAATTAAAAATAATAAAAATGAATTCTTCTTATACTTTCAATATTTGTCACCCATTTGATTTGTATGAAAATGTTGATCTGAAGAATTAGAAGCGAATTTCGATTCTAAGGAAATAAACGCTTAAAGTTGTCTGTTTATAAATTCATAATTTCTTGTTTCCAAGGATACAGAGAAATCCAATCATTTAGACAGGGGCGGTAGCGTGTTCATTTTTATTAACTATTGTTGTATAAATTATATATATATATGTGTGTGTGTGTGTGTAATTCCAGTCGAATCCATTACATTCACTTACGTGCTAATACACTTGGGAAAGATATTACTCCTCTTCTTCTCCCTCCAGCAGCTATGGGTAAATAGCAAGACAGACTGGGTTCTATAGCCTTGGATGGCAACTGGTCTAGGAAAATGACAACTCTGAATTCGAAACCTGCGGAGGCTCGTTTGGGGACCTTGTAGCACGTAGGACACCAGGTCTCTGTATTCGGCCCTTCAAAAAGTGTGGTTGGTTCTGCACAAAGCCTTCATCACTATAATGAAATCATATGTGCTGGTGTCTGGCAGTCGGCTACTAGGAACTGAGCTACTTGACGTCAGATACAACGGGAGAGTCCACCGTATATATATATATATATATATATATATATATATATATATATATATATGTGTGTGTGTGTGTGTGTGTGTGTGTGTGTGTGTGTGTGTGTGTGTGTGTGATGTATATTTCTTGTCCTTCTTCCTCTTCTTCTTCTCTTCTATGTACCGTGTCTATTTAGGACACAGTTAATGATAGCTCACCACAACTATCTTTCCTTTTTAGCTATTACTAAAATTTTTCTTTCTGCTATCTCTACTAATCCCTGTTCTGCCAACCATTTACGCATGCTCATTATGCGCTGCTTTTCTGTGTCCCTCTTGCCTTCAATATGTCCTTCGAATGTCACATTTTCGAAGCCGTCTTTCCTCATTATGTGTCCTAGAAATTTCAACTGTCTCTTTCTGATGCGAAGTACAAGTGTCCTTTCTGTTTTCATTTTCTCTAAAACTTCGTCTTGGCTCATGTGTTGATTCTACAACATTATCAGAAACCATCTGTAGAACTACATTCCAGTTGCTTCAAGTCTCTTCTTTATCTGTGAGGAGATTGTCTAGCATTCGCTTCCATATAAGAGGACTGATATTGCATAACAGTTCAATTTGTTTGCTTCATTTTTATTTTATTTTCCCAAATTTTAGAACAAAATGTTATATACCGGAATCAAAATGGTCCAACGTTCATGATTTGTTATTTATTTCAAGTATTTTTTGATACCTCTGCCCATGCCTAGTAATATTTCGTTTCGTTATCATTTTCAATCAGCAGGTTGGTTAGGTTTAAGACTCCAAGTTCATTACAGAGAATTATCCTACAGGATTAAAGTCTTCGTTCGTGATATAGTAATTGTGAGTTAATCCTTGGACTGGGCAGTGTGTACTTGGACTCAGGGAAAATGGGCGAGTAATTACTGAGCAGTACTAAAAATAAGAACTAGACAACTGGTAGATTAAATATTGAATTCAACTCGGAATTTCCTGTAAGCTATCAAAATTAATATACACCATATGAAGGCCGGAGGGTACAACGGTCGAAACGTTGTGATAACAACGACAAAATGTGGATAATAGTCTGAATGTATATAGTGAAAATAATAACTCTTCGTCCCAGAAATTCAGTTACATTCAGTTTTTTGGGGGTTTTAATTTCCAGAGAACAGTTACTTTGTGACGAAAACTCCCACTGAATGTTTTTCTGACCTCTACGACCTGAACCTCTTTAAGTCAGAAGTTTGTAGATCTCTATAATTTTTTACTGTTAAAAATATTAAATTAGAAACCTAACATTTGTTTTAACTCCCTTTTCCTCTATTTATATTATATATGTGGGAGAAATGATATATAAATTTCATATACCAGAATGAAATGGATCTTTTACAGTGCATTAGTTGCTGTCCTTAATGAAACACCGTTTAAAAATTTTACTTTAATTAACAAAATACGGTACCACCTAACGGTCAAATATAACTACATCAAATGAAAAAGCCTTTTGCTGGAGGGAGAGAATCAGGTGCTGATCAGTCCTCATTGAGTTGCCTAGGGGACAGAATATAATGGTGAGAGTCCCAAAATTCTCGAGGAACCCAGGAATATAACATCGCTGACGACTCCTTCCTGTTCATAGAAAAGATGTATTTTGCGAAACACAGAGGCATTTACTAAGATGAAAGTCTATAGAAAGTGTTTTAATCGCTCGATCATCCGCAATAAATTTGCGTTACGTCACACAACATTTCACCTTTGTTGGAAAATCTTCTATTATTATAATAATAACAAAATTAATAAAAGCAAAAACAAACTAAATGAAATTGGATAAAATACCAAAACACAAAATAAAACAGTGTAAAAGCGTTTGTTTATGAATTTGGTGACATAGATGTTGTGAGTTCAATCCCTAGGTCGGGCAGTGGGTACTTGCTTTCAGTGGAAACGAGCAATAGTATAAAAATAGTAAACAGTACTGAATAAAAATAAGAAGATATCCCTAGATGATGATCAGTGAAACGAGAACGGTCTATCCCAGTAAATTAAATAAAGGGTTTAGTTTGATACACCTGATGAAGGCCGGGGGGGTACGACGGTCGAAATGTTACGATAATAACGACAAAGATGAGGACAATAGTCTGAATGTAAATGGTGTAAATAACTCTTCATCCCAAAATTTCAGTTACACTGAGTTTGTTTTTTGGTTTTTTTTTTTTTTTTTTTCCAGAGAACTTCTACTTTGGGGAGAAGATTCCCACTGAATGTTTTTCTGGACACTACGATCTGAACCTATTTAAGTCAAGTGTTTGTTGCTCTTTATAATATTTGACTCTTTACCTCCCTTTTTTGGCGTTGATCTATCACACAAATTCGCTTAGTAAATAATTCTCTGTTTCTCCTGGAATTTCATGCCTCTAGTATAACCTGTGTCCCGGTTTTCTTTGCTTATTATTATATCTTCCCAGAAATTTCAACAATATCTTTCTTATTGTAAATACAAGTGCCCTTTTAGGTTTTTTTTTATTTACTTTCTATTGTTCATATGATCTGTCGACAACATTCTCAACATCCTTCAGTATAACCGCATTTCTCTCGCTTCAAGTTTTTTTCTTCAATTTGTGAGAAGATTATTCAGCATTCACTACCATACAAGTACATGTAAAGAGAAAGTTCCACTCAGATTTTTTTCCAGCGAACAGCTACTTTGCAGAAAAAGACTCCCGCGTTGATACTTCCACAAACACTACAATCGTAATATTTTTAAGTCATGGGTCAGTCGTTATCTGTTTTCCTTACACTTACAATCTTTATTTCCTACAACCTTCACTCATATCATCTCCTCATTCATCATAGTCATTTTAACCATAATCTTCTATCTTGAGTGCCTCTTGGGGCTTATATTTTGGGCGAACTTTATTATAAAAAAGATTAGATATTATATAGCAGTTCAGCACACTTTTCTTTGTTTTTAATGTGAATTTTTTTTCCTAAAAAGATTCGCAGAAAAATCATCGAAAAAAAATGAATATTTTTATAGATTAAATTCAATCTGCTACAGATCTATTTTCTTGTAGCTTAGTCGATTAAAGCAGCTATTTTCATCAAACAATATTCCCTAATACAACAAGAGACGTGAGGTAGAATTTCACAGGAAGCCTATCCTTTATTTCTGATCCGTGTTGTCTAAGTACTTCAATAGATTAGCGGGAAAAGTAAAGTAACTAAAATATAAAGATGTAATACTAATAGTGATTTTCCAAGCGTAGCTTAGATGTGGCACAAGACCGAAAGTATGAGGCACCCAGTGAGGATCGAACTCACTATTCAGTCGTAATTGTTCTAGCGAGACAATCTTGCTAACCATTACACTACCTCGAGGTGCTGATAGCGATTTTCCAAGTGTGGCTTAGATGTGGCACAGGACCGAAAGGATTGTCACTCAGTGAGGATCGAACTCACTACTCAGTCGTAATTGTTCTAGCCAGACAATCTTGTTAACCATTACACTGCCTCGGGGTGCCCCAGTCATAGATATAACTTGTTCCAATAACTTGGACCGATTTTAAATGTGCCCAAGATATAATACTAATAATAATTTACTTGAAAAAGTGTCGTGAAAATTGCCCAATTTTCCTATTTTAATATTCTAATTTATTTTTTTAATTTTTTAGTTAATGATTGAATAAGCTCATGGCGAGTTCTACGGCAATAAAATATTCATAGAAATTCCCCTAGCACATCGTTAAATTCTTGAGCTTAACAACTTTAACGGAATATTGCAATAAAATCATAAATATGAATGCTGGTCATTATTTTAAGAAGTAGGGAGGTACAAATGAAAAGATTTGAAATTGACAATTTTCTCATTTCACTGAAACAGACGTGAAGCACTTCTATCTTACCTTTTTTCTTTCTGTTTTCTTTCTTCTTTTTTCTTTCTTTCTCCCTTTTTCTTTCATTTTCTCATTGAAACCAAGTAGCGTCTATGATAGTTCATTATTTATGAGGTATTGGCAGAGCGTAAAGGTTATGCAAAATAACTAACGAAGAAAGGGACAAAGATAATTATTATGTGGTGATATTCAGTGCTTTTTCACACAATGTAAGTTTTTGAATACATCTAGCACATTGAATTATCTGTCAAATTAAAAGGACCTCCGACAGACATCAATTTCCTCACAGTGCCCAAAAGAGCCGATTTTTGGACGACTGCAAGTTTGTATGGTATCCCCAACTGGTCAAGGAAGTCACAGAGTTTTAATGAGTTTGAACCAAATTCGCCAATCACCACTGGAATCACCATGACATTCGCTTTCCACACTCAAAACAATCTTGCCATCTCAACTTTCAAATCAGAGTAGTTTGTAATTTTCTCACTCACCTTGCATTTGTGTCTTATGGCAATGGTCATTATTTAAAGAAGTAAGAGGGTACAAATGAAAAGATTTGAAATTGAGGAGGTTCTCTTTTCCATTTGACTGAAATAGAGGTTAAAGAATAAAGGAGTCAGTATGACGATAAACTACATCCGGCAGCAAGACCTTTGATCGGAATATTGGGAGTTTTGATGAGCGTTGAACCATCTCTTAATGTCTGTTGCTTCCAGGTCCAACTTGACCTGGGGGCGGTAGCTATGAACAAATAGTGAACCCACAAGCGAAAACAAAACACTATGAAAGTATAAAAATACAAGCAATACGTTTTTCTATGAAATTACTAACAATATCTATGTATAGTAAAATTACCAACAATACCTATTTATAAAAAAATGACCTAGAATAAATGTTATCTGTGGTTGAAGCCATAACATTGTGTTCAAAATATTTAGATTTCGGCATAGAAGTTGATATGTCGCTGAAGAAAACCATCCAACCACCAAGCATAAGAGGGTTATTGATCCTTTCTTTCACTGAAGCCAAATAGCGTTTTTGTTATGTCTTTTCCGTCTTTCCTCGCGATCAAAACGGAATAGTCGATTATTGGTATTGACATTTAACGAACGGGCTATCTACCCCAGGAACAAACAGAATTATAATATAATGTTTGATTTCTCCTTTAAGTACAAATGAGCACTTGAGGTTGACTTATAAAGCGAACGTGAAGGCAGATTAAACTACTGAGTGCGGATGACGGCAATTTCCGTCATTGCAGTTCAACAGCAAATGACGAAAGCATCTAACTCGGTTAATCGATTCATACTGCTTGCGTCTCTTACGTGCGATTAACATTATTTCTATTTATAAAAACAAAAGAACGATAATGGCAAAACAAAATTATACAAAGCACGGATGAGATTATGCTTGAAAAGATTCTAGTAAAACTCGTTTATGACGTTGGCACATTTTTTTTAAGTAAATCACCCCAAGCAAGGCGGGAGTGCCACTAGCACACAATGGGTTACAGAGAGGGCGAGTGAGAGTAAAGATGAGTGTTTGGGAAAAGGATAAAGAGAAGAACAGGGATCAAGATGTCGATTGACATTACACTTGAATATTTGAAGATTATAGCTATCAGGGAAGCAAGTAAGAGGAAGTGAGTTCCACTGACGAGAGGTGCAAGATAAGAAGCTCTGTCACTAGCTGTTGGAATAGAAGAGATGGCTACATTTAATCGTTTCGACAGTGAAAGGGTGGGGCCGAGATGCTAACCTACTAGCACGCTTAAATTCTTGCAGTTTGGGAACCAGTGAAAGTAGCTCTTCAGAGCAGTTGCCATGAAAATAGTTGTAGAAAAGACAGAGGGGAGCTACAGCACGTCTGTGAGATAGCGACTGTAGATAGGGTGTCGGATCAGGACCAATCACGTTGCATATCCGTCTCTAGATTTTGTCGAGGACCTCGAGATGAACAGCAGGAGCCCCAGACCATATATGGCAGCAGTATTCCATGCCAGGACGAATGGTTGATTTGTAGATTTGAAGGATAGACTCAGGTGAGATAACACTTTCTGGCGCGACACAGAGAACCAACTTTTCTTGCATGCAATAAAAATAATTTTACAAATAGGATTTTAGGTTATCAAACCGAGACAAGAAATTTTAAGATAATCATGGTTAGACATAGATACATACTTAGCTAAGACAAATGAATACAGGAAGATTGTCTTACTCCCAGAGGTGCCTGTTTTTACAATCAGTATTCGAAAGCCTGTATTTTAAACTCAATCAACCGCTCGCATCGATTGGTTATATGCAAATATACACGCCACTATATAGACAAAGAAGCAAACATGGTATAACCAATTTTGATTTAAAATTGCATCTTTTTGGTTTGTCCCCCTCCTCATTTGCTAATGTTGATAATTTTGAATTTTTCTTCTTCTACGTGCCGTGGTCCCTTCAGGACGATGGCGATTATGGCTCTCCCCAATTTCCTGTCCTTTGTCGCTCTTAATAAATTTTGTATTTTTATTATCTCTCCTAAACTCCACGATCCATTTCCTCATGCTCGCTAGGGAGGTTATGCGTTGTTTTCCTCTGTCACTACCGCCTTCAATCTGTCTTGTGAGTATCAAACTTCCCAAGCCCACTTTCCCCGATATGCGCTCTAGAAATTTCAAATCTCGCTTCCTGATGTTAAGTATACATTTCCTTTTTGCTTTTATTTTCTCTATCGCTTTGTCGTTGTTCACGTGTTACGTGCATGGTATCCTCAGCATCCTTCTGTAGAGTCAAATTTCTGTTGCTTTAGATCTCTTCTTCATCAGTGAGGAGATTGTCCAGTATTCACTTAATTATAGCAGGACTGATATTACGTAAAATTTCACTCTTCCTAACGGAAATGTTCTGTTTCTTAATACTCTGCTTAGCTTTTTAAATGCATCTTTGGTTATCACAATTTTGAATTAGGAAGCTTAAAACGAAGAAAGAGTTTAAGTTACTTTTTTCTGATCGAATAACACCTCTCACCTAGAAAAACGAAAATTGAGAGCTCCTAACGATGGAAGAAATATGAGCTTACAAAATCGAACCCTTCCTCGGGAAAGCAACAAAAATCTAGCAATTTGAACGATCTGGAACCCATGTATATAAGACTGAGCATTCGAGGGGAAGGCTGAAATGTTCTAATTTTGCCAAGATTAAATTAATATTAAAATCAGCTCCCAAATTCGCACTTAGTAAGCAAAACGAAAAGCAATGTCATTTTTTTTCTTTTCTTTTTGAGCTTCTGTACTTCGAAATTATAGACGTCATGTTTTGATGGAAACTAATAAGAATTCCCTTAAGATTTCTTATTTCAATTTATTTCAATGGATTATAGTTTTTTAAGATCTTTATACATCTAAGCGAGAGATGGCCAGCCTTTATAGTTACCGGGTTATTTTTGGTACGTTTAAATATTTTCATAAACATAAATAGGTCATTCATATTTACCGATATATATTTTTAATGAGATACTTATTGTGCACCTTTGTTGCTAACGTCTTAATTCGAAGTTGTCTTCAGCTTAAAATATGCAGCACTCATATCCATATCAAGGTGATTCCTGGTGGTTGATTTTATATACTTCATGGCGCGCCATATTTCATGATGTCATTTCACTGATTCCTCGGGGAGCACTAAAATGTTGACCGTAGACCAATTCATGTCCCGCGGGTCAGTGGGTCGCCATCTCTGATCTGAGAAGCTCAATACTTTAATTTCACTACTTCGGACCTCTACAGCTAAAACTTGTCGTGTTACGTCCATCGAGTCACATACTTGAACTGTAATTAACCGTGTTACGTCCATCGAGTTAAATCACACTCATTTCCGCCGTATTCCAACTGTAAGGAGGAACTTCCACTCAGACAGTATCTTATCGGGAACTATTGCTTTGTAAAAAAAAAAAATCACACATAGATGCTTCTCTGAACACTAAAATCTTAACCTCTTCAAGGCAAGTACGTCGTTATATATCCTCCTTATCCTCACAAATCGACACTTCAATTTCCTGCCACTTTATGTTACATTCATATTACACATCTCATTTAGTAACGTTGAGTAACTTTCGAACCTTGTATTGGAACAACTTTTAATATAAAAAATATTCATAGTATAATTATCTTGAATAAACTGTATCCAATATTTTAATACCGGTGAAGAAAGAGAAAAATGATGTTGTTTCATATTCGTAGATAAACTGCAATATCTTTTATACTACAATAGACTCGCGAATGTAAATTAGAGATAGAGTTATTTTATGGAATGACTGAAGTTCTATTTAAGCGTTTATTTCAGTTACTTACAAATAACGTAATCGTCACCTGAAAATATTTCGTGATGTGATGAGAATTGCGTAAAACCGTAGACTCGTCACACGGAAAATATATCATCAAAGCTGTTTCGACTTGAAGGTAAGTGTGATTCCTCATCTTCAGTATAGCTGCTCGTTTCCAGCATGCCCATCTACTCAGACCTATTGGCGTTTTATCAATACAAAGCAGCAAAACTGTGGTTTAAACTGCAACTATGTTGAGCGGACGTTAGTTACAGTTCCCGTGCACTACAAGGGCCGAATACGGAATTGAATTTAGAGTTCACCTTCTCCTATACTGGTAGACATATACGACTAGAATGTCCAATCTGCCTTTTTAATTAACCCATAGCTGGGAGGAGAGAAGAGGTGGATTTAAACCTTTTCCAGGAGTATTTGTGCGAATGTGAATGCAGCGATCTCGAACGGAATTCGAACATGGCTCGCCGATTTTGTCGCTCCGAGTCTATAACAATTACATTAGCTGCACATTTAATGGGAAATATATAATATACTTTAATTTAAAATATATAACACACTTTAATGAAAAAATATATTACATACTTTAAAAACATATAACATACTTAAATTTAAAATTGAATCGTGTAGCGTTGCAGACATTTAAACATTGAGAGAACTAGTGTTACTTCACAGAGAGAATTCCTCGTGGCGTCGACAGTTTTTTAAAGAACAATCTTTAGTATTTCGTTAGTATGTGACTTACCTAGCATCTAATTAAGTTCCGTCTTTATAGTTCTGAACACTTCATTGACAAATGCTTCTCTTCTCTTGTTCTCGTTGAATCCCAACTTTCTCATCCATTCACGTTTATTTTTCCATTTGTTTGATATTATTCAATCCTTTTCACCAATGAATATTATAATTAAAACCCTGACTTACGCAGTAAATACTAACAACTTTAAATTATAATTATTAACAATTCCGCGGCTGTAGATATACACCCTTTATGCAAACTAAAACAACCATTTTAGTTTCCTTTCTTTCACCATACGGTCATTTTTAGTCCCTCTGGAGTGACAAAGGGTAATCGATTTCTATTTTTTCTCAGATTAGCTCATTTGCAGTGGTGTACAGTAATATGTATCTCTTTTCGGGGTGTATGATGAAATTTGTTTGGTCTTGAAAAATATTGCGTCATCCGTGATTGCATCAGATTTTTATCACGCCCAGACACAATTGTCTCGACTGTCGATTAGTTGTCCTATGGTCATTGTTTGCGATGGACGTTACTCCTAGGAAGCGTACGAAAATTGTAACGCTACACGAACACACTATCAAGCCTTACCAGTGAGCAAATCAAAGTACTATAGACTAGCCCTTAAACTCTCGTGATTTAAATCCAATCAAGAATCTGTGGTCAATCTGCAAAGAATGACTTCGTGGAATGGACATACGAAGTACTAACATGTGCACTGTGTCATGTTTCATTGGAAAAATACGAAAAAAAAGTAAATGATGAATGAAATTATTCGTTTTGTTTCAATTAATTTTCACAAGGGTGTACTTATGCGTTTTTACACGGCGTACATTGCCTGCTGTTGAACTATCTATGCATTTTAATAGACCATGAAAGCGTTTGTCTTTTAAACCAGCTCAGACAATGCATAAGTTTTATTTAGAATTTATGTTTATTATAATCTTATTTATTGAATTTTGCATCTAGTCTGGGGCTTCTGATATGTATTTAAAGTTTTAAGATAAAATCCAAAGAAGAATCTGCATTTTTATTGGTTTTTTTAAGCTGCTATCTCGGTTGCAGTCAGTTTCCCACCGTCGTAACGTGTCTTCCCTGTCTTTTCTATGAATAACTTCATGCAAATTGTTCGGCTGAGCTTTCCTCGTTGGTATCTAGACTTTATGAATTTAAGCGTAATACTAGATTGGTCTAATCATTTTACAATTGAAATGGCTAGATGTAACCGTAAAGTCTATGATAACTCTTTCTTCTCTTACGCTATCACTTGTGGAACTCTCTTCCGGCTTCTTGCTTTCAAGTCAAATTTGATCTTCAAAAAAAACAAAAAAAATGAAATGTTACTTTCTGTTCTGTTCTTTTATTGTCTGTTCTCCTTAATAATGTTGTTTTTTGTTGTTGCTTTTTTTTTCATTCTCTCACACTCAGCAATCCCTTGCGTCTTAGTGGCTTTCTGGCCGTTATTGGGGGTGAAATGATTAAAAGAAAAACGATAGTAGGTTTTGTGTAGTATATTTATTATATTGTGTGTTTGGGTGTCGTTTACCATAGTTGTTTACTGTAGTAAATCCGATTGAAGCTAAAATGTAGGCCGATATGAGAATCGACATCAGTGTCTTTATAACCATTTATTTCCAGTAAATTGCAATTTCCTATTTTCCCCCAAACCGTCACAGTCAGGCAACAATGCTATAAGAATGCAGTTGTGAAAGTGTTAAATTATGCAGAATTTACCGTACGCATGACATTGGTGCCCTCTGTAGCGTGATGGATAGTGAATACATTTCAACTGGCGAGATTTACTGGTGTAATTCAATCTTTTATTTGCGTTTCCTTCTATATTTTTGAAGTTTTTTTTTTATATATATATAAAAAGCCTTGACTGTAACACTCCATTTCTTTTTTTTTTAAATATTAACTTATTAAAAGTCGCAAAGAGTTACTTTAATTTAATTTTTTAAAGCCATAAAAATATATTTATTAACTATAAAAAATAAATAGTTTGAGTCATAATTAATTTCTGTTTTTGAAACTATTTAGAATTACAAATAACCCTAAATAAATAGTGCAAACTACTAAACCTATGTAACAGTTAAAAATAAATTCAGAGTAAAATAACATACCTTACTTTGCATGAAAATGGCAGCGTACAATGTGGATAAAAAAAATGTTCTCCTCCCTGACGCAGCAAGGATAACATAGAAAAAAATGTTGGAATTCGGTTGGTCTGTACTACACGCTCCGGCCATATTCACCTGACCTTGCATCCAATCGATTATTAATTTTTTCGAGTGCTGAAGATGATTTAGGGGCGGGGGAGTTTCTTTAATGAAAGCCAGATTCAAGTTTTCATCAAGAACTTTTTGAAATCAAAACCAGTGAATGCTTACTCAAAAGGTTTGAAGAGCTGATAATTGGTAACAAGTCATTACAAATAATGGTGAATATATAATACAATAAAGTGTCATTTTATATTTTTTTTTAAGAATAAATTTAAGAAACAAAACTGAGATTATTTATGACTCAACATTATATATCAGATATGAACATGAAAAATAATTTGCCGTATTTTTATAACGTTTTTTTTTCCATAGAGGTTTACTTATATGCAAATTTCATGTCTCTTGTAGGCTAATTTTACCCATTAAACTCACTACCGATGGTATTTTTTTTTTAAATCGGTTTCACACCATGCAAGGTAGAGAAGCCACTAAGACACAAGAAGTCACTGGGTGTGGAAGAATTAGAAACAGAAACTATAATATTGAGCGGGAAAGGAAAAGAGCAATCAGGAGGACAGTAGATAGCGATTGACATTGCATTTACATTTTTTCATATTTATTGTTGACTGGAATAATTTTATTTCAAAGAGTCAATTCTACCCAACTCGACTCCATATTAGTATTATTATTATTATTATTATTACAACACTTCTCGTATGTGGAACTATCTTTTGACTTATTGCTTCCCAGAGCTTTGATCTTCAAAAATTTAAATGCAATGTCAACAGTTATCTTTTGTCTTCTTAATTCCTATTCTTTTAATGTTCTCTCTTCTTAATCATGTTTCTTTTTCTCATATTCTCTAACGCTCAGTAACCCTTGGCATCTTAAGTGGCTTTATTGACCCTTGCTTGTGGTGAAATGATTAGAGAAAAAAATACTACTAACTATCCTAAGTCGTCTTGATAAAAGTATGAATCCGCTTCTCCCTGTGTCCTATATATGAAATAAATAGAAAGGTTTTATCAACATGAAAAATGAATCGGCTAACCAAGTTTAAATTCAAGCTGTGACTGCTTGGATTGAGTTTCTATATTTTCTTAGTGAAAGCCATGAACCCACATTTCCCTGTATTCTATATATGTAGTAGAGTTAGGAAATAGTATAATGGTTATCATCATGGAAAGGGAATTGACAAACGAAATTCAAATTCCTGCTGAGATTGCTCAGATTGACTTTGCACTATTCCCCTTGGGAATGGCATGAACCCGCATCTCCATGTGCAATACAACGATTATCAACCTTGACTAGAACCAGTTAACCGCACACACGACATTATAAATAATCTACTTATTTGCTGCGTGCAGGCTTTTCCCAGACCCATGGTGGGTGAATGGGCCATTACCCTACCGCGCTGGCCTAATGTGTGTTGGTAGGAGTGGATACGTCCGAAGGTATTTGCGAGTTAGTGAATGTAATGAATCCGACTGGAATTCGAACTCGGCTCTCCGACTTCTCATTCTGAGCATTTATCAACTGGAGCATCTGCACATTCTAAGCGGTCGCCTATTTAATTACTCACTAGACTCGACGTTGCTTAACTTCGGTGATCTGACGAGAATCGGTGTTTCAACGTGATATGAACGTATGCAGAAATAATGCAGGACGATATGAAGTATGTAGAGTTTAACAACTTTCATTTCAGTAGGTTAATGCTATCTACCTGAAGAAAGAAAGAATTTATACAAACTTACGAGGGCTGCCCGGAAATTATGTAGCCATTTTGAATATTTGGAATAATTGGTTGTGCGGCCTTGGTATAACTTGCAACCAATCAGAGAAGACCGAACTGCGAATGCATGAACAGATACTCACCTGTAGGATTATTAAGTCGACGGTGGGCTCGCATACTCTGACACTCATTTTGACAACGCGTATCACCATTCAACACGTCAAGTGCAATATTTGTTTGTTTTTTGGGGGGTTTTTGTTTTGTTTTTTTTTTTGTAAAATACCGCACCACTCAAGTGGGGACCTTACTGCGACGACCTGAATAGATACTCCACCATTGGGATATTTAGTCGGCAGTGGGCTTGTATATTGTCACATTATGACAATGATTCTAACCATTCATCACGTTACGTGTAAGTTGTTTTCCTGTAAAATATAGCATCACCCATTTTGTCAGCTTCTAAATTTCGCTTCTTGCGAATTCTGGCTATTCCAAAAACTAATGAAATTCAGTCCAGGATTAAAGAGAACATGACGAGGCGGTTGATGGCAATCCCGAGAGAGGACTTCGCAGGCTGTTTTAGAAAATGCCATGGACGCTGGGACAGGTGCACTGAAGCAGACTTTGATCTTCAGTTTACTTTGATCTTCAAAAATGTAAATGCAATGTCAATCATTAGACAAAATTACTACTACTACTTATCAAAAGTGCTCTCGGTAAACGCATGAACCCGATTCTCCCTGTATTCTATATATGTAATAAATAGAAAGGTTTTCTGTCTATATTTCTGAGATGAGGTATTATGTACACTATTTACATTATTCGGACTATTGTCTTCATCTTTGTCGCCATATTTATCACAACGTTTCGGCCGTTGTACGCCTTTTTCAGGTGGTTGGAATGTTGAACTGAACCCTTTATTTCGCTCACTGGGGAGTTCTAGTTCCACGTGACATGTCTAATGGATGTCAGTTATCAATTATCACAGTGGATAAAGGCGTTAGTTAGACCAGTGACAGGACCCAAAAAGTGTGAGTTCAATACATGGTTAAGGCGGTGGAGAACTTGGAGTGGGGAATCAACAGGAGATAATAACTGGCATCTATTAGACATTGCATGTGGAACTAGAACAGTCTACCTCAGTGAGCGAAATAAAGGGTTCAGTTCGACATTCCAACCACCTGAAGAAGACCGGAGCATACAACGGCTGAAACGTTGTGGTAAATATGGCGACAAAGATGAAGACAATAGTCCGAATAATGTAAATAGTGTACATAATACCTCATCTCAGAAATATAGACAGAAAACCTTTCTATTTATTACATATATAGAATACAGGGAGAATGAAGACAGCAGTCCGAATAAAGTAAATAGTGTAGAAAGGTTTTATCAATATGAAAAATGAATCAGCAAACCAAGTTTCAATTCTAGCTGAGACTGCTTGTTTTTTGTTGTTGTTTTTTTTTGTTTTTTTTTAAGAATGAAAAGGACGCTGGGATATGTGTACTGAAGCGGACTCAGGCACCTTTTTCATACATAGACTAATTTATCATTAATATTAAATGGCGGCACATTTTCCACACAAAATTTGTACATTAAAATTTTCCAGATTATACGATAAATTGTTCAAAAGCAGGGTTTAGTAACTCTTCGAATGTTGACATTCCAGTACAATTATTTAGAAGCCTGTGCAAATTAAAGCGAAACCTTCACAATAAGTCTACATTCCAGTGCGATGTAAAACATTAGAAATCATTCCTGTGTGTAAATACCGACACACTCGTGTAACGGGAACTCCTAAGAATGATATAATTCATGCAGTACTTGTTGCTGGAAATGGGCCAATCCGGTTATAATATCTTTTCTGCTATATATATTATTTACAATCAGACTATTATCCTCATCTTAGTTGTTGTTATTATAAAGCTTCAGCCGTTGGGCTCTCCGGCCTTCATCAGGTGCTTTAGAATTTCGAACTTTATTTAATCTACGGTGGTGGTGAGCTCGTTCTCATTCTGATGTCCATATCTAAGGATATCTTGTCATGTTCTTGTTTAGCGCGGCTCAGTAATTGCTCGGCTTCTTTTCCAGTGAGTCTGAGTCTACACAACCCGGCAAAGGAATTGAACTCACAATTATTATGTCACCAAATTTACTACAATAATATGCAGTCTACCGCGCTACCTCACGTCTCCCCTCATGCTGTCCCTCTGCGGTCAACCACAATGAATTCTACCATCACCTCTCGTATGTCCTGTACACATAAAAGGAAGGAAATTGGGCTTTGAAACCGTTAGTAACAGCTGAATAAACTCTTTCAGATTAAAATGTTGCTGAAAGAATTTTATAGACGTGTCATCTTGACCGAGGAAACAACAGTCGTTTTTTTACGAGAACATTCTGCTATATACGTTATGGTGTTAGATAAAGCGATAGACTGCATGCTATAGCAATGAATGAGGTAGACCGCGTGCTATAGCAGTGAATGAGGTAGACCCCGTGCTATAGCAGTGAATGAGGTAGACCCCGTGCTATAGCAGTGAATGAGGTAGACCGCATGCTATAGTAGTGAATGAGGTAGACCAAATGCTATAGCAGTGAATGAGGTAGACCCCGTGCTATAGCAGTGAATGAGGTAGACCCCGTGCTATAGCAGTGAATGAGGTGACCCCGTGCTATAGCAGTGAATGAGGTAGACCCCCGTGCTATAGTAGTGAATGAGGTAGACCCCGTGCTATAGTAGTGAATGAGGTAGACCCGATGCTATAGCAGTGAATGAGGTAGACCCCGTGCTATAGCAGTGAATGAGGTAGACCCCGTGCTATAGCAGTGAATGAGGTAGACCGCATGCTATAGTAGTGAATGAGGGGTAGACCAAATGCTATAGCAGTGAATGAGGTAGACCCGTGCTATAGCAGTGAATGAGGTGAACCCGTGCTATAGCAGTGAATGAGGTAGACCCCGTGCTATAGTAGTGAATGAGGTAGACCGCGTGCTATAGCAGTGAATGAGGTAGACCGCGTGCTATAGCAGTGAATGAGGTAGACCGCGTGCTATAGCAGTGAATGAGGTAGACCCCGTGCTATAGTAGTGAATGAGGTAGACCCGTGCTATAGCAGTGAATGAGGTAGACCCGTGCTATAGCAGTGAATGAGGTAGACCCGTGCTATAGCAGTGAATGAGGTAGACCGCATGCTATAGTAGTGAATGAGGTAGACCCGTGCTATAGCAGTGAATGAGGTAGACCCCGTGCTATAGCAGTGAATGAGGTAGACCCGATGCTATAGTAGTGAATGAGGTAGACCCCGTGCTATAGCAGTGAATGAGGTAGACCGCGTGCTATAGCAGTGAATGAGGTAGACCCCGTGCTATAGCAGTGAATGAGGTAGACCCCGTGCTATAGCAGTGAATGAGGTAGACCCCGTGCTATAGTAGTGAATGAGGTAGACCCCGTGCTATAGCAGTGAATGAGGTAGACCCCGTGCTATAGCAGTGAATGAGGTAGACCGCATGCTATAGTAGTGAATGAGGTAGACCCCGTGCTATAGCAGTGAATGAGGTAGACCGCGTGCTATAGTAGTGAATGAGGTAGACCAAATGCTATAGTGTTTGATGTCGTGGTAGACTTATACTATAGTAGCACCGATTAAATAAAGTCCATATCGAAACTCTCAGATTATCCAGATCAACAAGCAGCCGATGAAAGGAACAACGACCGAAAGATTGCGATAATAACAACAAAGATAAAGAAAATCGTCCGAGTGTAAATAATCTAAATAATGATAACTCCTAATCCAAGAAATTAAGATTAAAATCTTTCTTTTTTTATTTGTCACGTATTTTTGTTAAAAAAAAAAGAAAAGAAAAAAAGCCCTCTCTTTTTTTGTAGATTGTACATCCGAAAAAGGCTGAAGAATGAATCGACAGGAACACTGTGGTAATAACATCAAGAACACAAAGAACGAGTTCAGTAATTCAAAAATCTATTGGAATGCAAAAAAGAAATAATAAAATCCATATTATTATTATTATTATTATTAATTTATTATGAACAAATGGGCCAATTGGACCAGAAGTATGTCTATATTACATGTCACAAGGATCGTGTATTTGTGTTCATTTTTTAAGGGTTTTTTTTTAATACTTAGATGAATATTCCAGATCGTTTCTAAATGCGTTTAATTTTATTTTAAAAGCTTCTCCGTTATTTTTTAACAACACATGAAATACTTAAATTGAAATAATATATTCAAACTGTCATTCAGAGCTGTTGACTGTCAGCACATGGGTAGGTGTGCTTATCGCAATAAGATCTTAGCATATTTTATGCCGCGGTTGGTATTTACAAATGTGCTAAAGGTTCTCAGAAAGAAAGAGACAGTGAGAGAGAGATGGGGGGAGATAGAGATAGAGAGGGGAGATAGAGAGAGAGAGAGAGTGGTCAGGAAAATCCGATTTTAACCTTTGCAAATTCGGCAAGAAGTTTTTCAGTATTTTATTAGTAACCATTTCTTTTTATTTTTATTTACCTTTTCTTAAAATAAACATGACCTTATAAAACTTTCATTTCAAGTACTTAAAAATAAAAACTACATAGTCAGAACCAGTTGTTTTACCTGGAGTTATTTGCACGTAGCTAACATCTGTCTTACGAATGTCAAACAGGTGTGTTTATAATGATGACTTAGCTGAGTATGGCACAGAGATACAAATGTGGGACATACAGTGATGATAGAATACATTACATTAGCGAATCGCGTTACAGAAAACCCTGACAACGTAATTATTTGTAACCTCTTAGAGATTCATATACATATTTATTTATAAGTCTATGCAAGTGTGTGTATGTGAAAAAGAAAGAGAAAGATGGAGTCTATGCGTGTACTAATATGATCATGTTAGTCCTTGCACTGTGATGGTTTTTTTTTGTGTGTGTGTGGAAGTGTTGTTTATATATATTGTATATTATACTTGGAAGCGTTGCTGCTTATATATATTGTATATTTTATTTCAAAGGGAAATCTTTCTGGAAACCGCTGCAGTTTACGAGCAGTGCATTCTACTCTTACTGAGACCATCCTCGATAGATTGCAAGAAGCAATTAATGAAAGGGTTCATATTGATAACTTATGGCCATATGACGTTGAAACACTGGTTCTCGCTCGAGACCATGAAGTTAAGATAGGTAAGCTATTTGGAATACCAGGCGCTGTATCCTGGTCCTTACTTAGATGGGCGAAAGATAGCGCTGTAACCTGGTCCATACCTAGATGGGTGACCACTGACGAATACTCGTCGGTGTTCAATGATCCGTACTCAGATGGATGACCGCTGGCGAATACCCGGAGTTGTAACCTAGTCGGTAACCAAATAAGTGACCGCTAAGGATTACCCGGCGCTATAACCGGGTCCGTATCCACTCAGATGGGTGACAGCTGGCGAATATCCGGCGCTGTAACCTGGTTCGTACACAGATTAGTGATCATTGGGTAATACCTGGCGCTGTAACCTGGATCGTACACAGATTGGTGATCACTGGGGAATACCCGGCGCTGTAACCTGGATCGTACACAGATTGTTGATCATTGGGTAATATCCGGCACTGTAACCTGGATCGTACACAGATTGGTGATCATTGGGTAATACCTGGCGCTGTAACGTGGTCCGTACCTAAATGGGTGACTGCTGGGAAATACCAGTTGCTTTAACTTGGTCCTTACCCAAATAGGTGACCGCTGGGGGATACCATGTGGTGTAACCTGGTCCGTACCCAGATGAGTGACCGCTGGGGAATACAAGGTGCTGTAAGATGCGCGACAGGCTTAGCAAGCTGACATTAGATACAATCAAACTACTTAACTTTAGCAGGAGACCTCGATATGTGGGTGAGTTTCTGAACTGACAGGTCGCAAGACCTGCTTTGGAACTGAGTAATAGGAAAGATCTATATTGATACATCCTGAGCCTCAATTCTTAACTGACACTATTATTTATAGACACACACATACACAAATATATATATATATATATATATATATTAACAGTATTACTCGCTTGAAAAACCTCGGATGACTCAACTTGTAGACACCGGAGTGCAAATTGGTACCCGAGGAAAAAATTGGAAGTAAAAAAAGAAAGAACTAAAAACATCAGAACAAGGCGAAAAAAATCGTCAAGTGTCTTAAGTCCTTAGTCCAAAGAAAAAAAAACCAACGAGTATAAAGACAACGAAAACGTATCTACAGGGTAGTCAGTCTACCCTGAAGATCCGTTTAGGTGTAACCTAGGTAAGTTTGTCTGGCTCGTTAGGATTTATTCTAATATATATATATATATATATATATATATATATATATATATATATATATATATGATGGACTCTCCCGTCGATTTCGACGTATGAAGATCCGAAACCTCATTCAGTTTTTCGCTTGTGTCATGTTACACTTCAGTTCCGTGACTCACCTGCATACAAGTTCACATATTGTGCAACAGCGAGGATCTCGAGACATTACAACAGGAATATTTGATGACGCTTTCTGCCGAGGTTTTTCATCTCTAAGCCATTCAATATGACTGATTTCGAAATTTTTGATACCTCTCTGGCTAAAATATCTCCAGTTATTTCTTTCCAGGGCAACTTTCTCGAAGTTAGTATGAGGCATATTGACATCTGAGCGTTTACTCCTTAGTTTGTCTTTAAACATAAGCCACGGACGTCCAACACTCTTTTGTCCATTGTCAAGCTAGCTATACACGAGGACCTTAGATATTCTGTTGTCACTCATCCTTACAACATGACCAACCCAGCGAAGTTATGGCTGCATCAGGAATGTCTCAATTTCACAATTATTGCATTTTGCGAGAAATCAGCATATATATATATATAAGACAGAGAGTGAGAGAGAGAGTGTGTGCGTGTGTGTGCTTGTGTGCGCAGATTGAATCACTAGCAACATAAGACAACGTTGTTAATTTTAGAGCAGGCATGGACAACTTTTTTTGAGCAGGAGGCCTCATCATCTATGGCTCATCACAAGGCGGGCTGCACTACTAAGTCAAAGTAATTTTTCATAGTAGGTACCTCAGCTATTTAGACCATATCCGTAAGCTTAGAAAGTTTTATTTTTCAAAAAAAGATTTTTTTATCATTTTAGAATTGAAGTCTTGGTCTAATACCATCACTGAAGACAGTCTGATTAGCACATGACGCTGCGTTTAATTTATTTCAAATTTATTGATTTGAAAATGAAAACATTTCTTCCTTAGAGAAAAAAAGATTCTTACGAACGTTTCCTGTTTCAAAAACAAAAGCTGTTTACACATATGATCTTCCTTAATGAAAATCGGCAATGGCTTAAAATGCTGACAACGTTACCTTCCCCCAAAATTTTACAAAATTCAAGAAACATTGTACTTAATCACTGTTTGCGTATGTGGTTATGCATGAGAAAGTGTGTGAGTAAACAAGTGAGAATGAAACAAAATAAAATTTTAAGAAACGTTATTTTCCTTATGAAATGAAACGCGCAGTTCAGAAAGACCAAACGGGCCGCATACGGCTCACGGGCTGCATGTGGCTCGCGGGCCGCAGTTTGCCCATGACTGCTTTAGACGGACACACTTTGAGATATAAATATGAGTTAAATATTTGAACACGTGTAAATGCACAAACATTTTTATACATACCAGTATATTTGTACAATACACTTTTTTTTTTGCGTTCATGTATATAAGATTGTCTCTCTGCAAAAGATTTCCACTTCCGTTTCTACTCACAAATGAGAATTGTTTTCAATTGTGTCAAACATATAAAAATTATGCTCAGAGTTATAAATTTATGTACGGCTGAAATTTTGACGTAAAGGGTTCAGATATTCTAAAAGGTGAAATAATATTTGGGTGATTAATTACTTCTTTAGGTTATTTTATTTTCACACACACACATACACACATATGTATGGGAAATATATAAATTTCTATATATCAGAACAATGTTTGTTAATTTAATAACAAATAGAAAATATTCTATGAAATACGTTTCGTTCACTAAAAGGACTTTAACATACTAAGATTAATGTTCTTATTTTCTTATGGATATAATTATATACACACACACACACACACACACACACACACACACATATATATATATATATATATATATATATATATATATATATATATATTCAGTCAATAAGAAAATTAGTTTAGGTCAATGAAGTTCTTTAGAGGACGAAACTGTGTTATGTTACATAGAATCTTTTCTATTTTCTCTTTCAATCATTTAATATATATATATATATATATATATATATATATATATATATATATATATATATATATATATATACCTATATTACCTATATATATGTTACAATATATATATAGGTATAGGTTAGGTAAAGAGATAACTAGATTTATCGCACATCAAACGTAGGTATATGTGTATTTATTAGCACACACACACACACACACACACACACACACACACACATATATATATATATATATATATATATATATATATATATATATCCGATGCGCTGAGAACGAAAGTAATATATAAATTCCAACGTTCACAGCATTAATCCAAAAGAGGGCTCAATACCGATAGTAAAGCGATAATTATTCCTTTATTATAATTTTATCATACAGACAAAACCATCAAAAACATCACTTCCTTTTTTTCCATTTGTTTGTGAAAAAAAATATAGCTGACGTTGTGAACACCAAACTGCTATCAACAAGCACTATTGTTTCACTCCTTCAACTATTTTTTTTTCTCAAACAAATGGAAAAAAGGAAGTGATGTTTCACACATGGCTTGCCTACAAGCAGGATTGTTCATAACCATCTTCGATTCTCACCCGTCGAAGTACAGTTGAAATGCACTGAAACCAAGTTGCATCTTTGTAGTGGGTAAAATGGTTTTGTCTATATGATAAAAGTAAAATAAGGAATATATATATATATATATATATATATATATATATATATATATATATATATATATATGCATTTAAGAGTAACGGTAGTTATAAAAGCAGTGTCATAGAAAAAAACGTCCTTTTGACACTACGTCTTATTGTATGCATGCTTACCAAAATTTTGTGGAATATATATATATATATATATATATATATATATATATATATATATATATATATATATATATATATATATATATAAGAGAGAGAGAGAGAGAGAGGGAGCGAAAATAATAAAATTAAATCTACACTTATCTACACAGTTTCGCGATGGTGACATTCGCTATTCAGGAGATTGTAAAACTATTTCTTCTTTTGCCGAAACACAATCTTTGTCATACACACACACATACATACATACATACATACATACATACATACACACACACATGCGCGCACATATATGTGTGTGTGTGTACATATATATATGTGTGCGTGTCTGTATGTTTTAATGCAGGATCCTTACAATTAGTTTACTTTCTTTTGATGCTTTTTATCGCAAGGCTTTTTTTTTTAAACTGATCGATTTTTCAGTCGGTAAATGAAAGTATGAGAATTCTGTATCAAGAAATAGCTTAGGACGATGTTCAAAATCACACCCATACCACTGAAGATTATATTTCCATAGACACTAGCTCAAAACGTATATCTACCAAAGCTATTCTGATCAGACAGGTTTCTTGCCTGTCGTCACTTTGTCCCAGTTTTAATCTTTGCCGTCTTGTTTACTCAGCAGGATCGACTCAAAAACGTGGTATAAAGCAACAAACAAATGAAGAAGCTGTCAAAGCTAATAATGAAAGATACCTAATAATGCTAGTTCTTATATACGTGATTTTATTGTGAATCTTGACTGTGAATACCATTGTAACACTTCGTCTGTGTATTTCGCTGCGTGTGTGGAGAGTGCGCATGCGCGTAAGTTTTAGCAGTTTTCTGTGCGCCGGCTTGTTTTTTTTTTTTTTTTTTTGTTTTTTGTTTTTGTTTTTAGAAAATGCCGTATTTAACAACGGAGAGTCTTTTAAATGGAAATATTTAATATGCAATCTCTTTTTCTTGTCTATGTGTGTGTGCATGCTTGCATGCGTGCATTTGTGTGTATGTGTTTGAGAAAGAGAAAGTGAGTGTGTGTTTGTGTGTGTGTGTGTGCCTGTGTGCACGCACACGCGCGTGAATGTATGCAATGGTTTCTACCTTGCGTATTAAATGATTACTTCTCTATGTAACTGATATTTGTGCGTGTGTGTGTGAGAGAGAGAGGGGGAGGAAGAGAGAGGAAGAGAGGGGTGGGAGAGACCGATGAAAAGAGAGAGAGAGAGAGATACCAGGATAAAAATGGGATTTATATGTTTATGTGTGGTGCTTTTTTGTTTATAGATGCGAATGTCCATTCAAAAGAGACTTCAGTCTTCAAAATGACCGGTACTAAAATAAAAAAAAAAAATTACATCCATTAATAAAAATGAACAAATAAATAAGTTAATTTAGATAGAATACAACTGACTGAATGAACAAAAACTGTTCCGTCATTCTGTCAAGACCACTGCCACCTAGTGGGTAGCAGTAGACAAAAAAAGTTCAGAGTTCGTTTTTTTTTTTTTTTTATCTCCCTTTTTTAAGCTTCCGACGTCCGTCTTTTTCCATTTTTTATTACAGTTTTTTTTGTTTTTTTGTTGTTTTTTTTTAATCAATTTAAACTTTACTTTCTTTGGCCTTTTCTTTATTCTTCTTGTCAATTTTATCGTTCAGAGATTTATTTTATATCTGTTTGTAAGAGAAAGAGGAGTTTTTTTTTCGTATATTTCTCGTTGGGATCATAATAAATCAAAGAACGTACAGTTTTTTTTGTTTTGTTTTTTTTTTTTTTTGTAGCTTAATGTTTAAAAAATGTAATTCTTCTTGATGGAAAAGTAAATTGACAGCGGAAATTGATTCAAAGTCTGAGAAAATTTGATTTTTGTGTGAACGACTGTTTCACTGTTAATTTTACCCTTTATATCGGATTAAAAAATGTCGTCTGCTCCATGTTTATCTTCAAAGGTGCGAAATAGTTTAATTTTTTATTTATTTAATTTCTTTTTTTTTTTACCATCGACGTAAATGCTTGCACATTTTCTGTTACTTTATTTTTTTAATCTTTTCTTAGTTTCCTTCAATTTTTTTTCATTCTTTGAACGCCTTTTTCTTTCTTTTAATACGAAGAACATATTCAAAGTTTTTAAATTACATTTTTTTTAAATTCAGTAAACTAAATTTTATAGCTGCAAAATTATTTTCATTTTTGTCTTTTTAATTAGCTCAATTAATACTTTTCAGCCACGTGAGCTACATTACCTGTTTTTTTTGTTTTGTTTTTTTTTCGTTTCCTTTTTTTTTTACCAGAACTTAGATTGTGTATACACCTTACGTGAAAAATCTTGAAACCTATTTGAGTTCTTTCAGATTGATATTTATTTGCACATTCAATTTTCTTCGTATCCATAAACTTAACTGCAAAGACGTTAACATATTCTAAAGGAAGAAGAGAAAAATTCCTTTAAATTTTTTTCTTCTTTCGTTATTGTTCCCATATTATAATTCTGATTTCTTTGCTTCCATTTTTGTTACCAAAATCCGTTCGCGGGTATCTTCCTGTCATCACTGTCAGCCAGTTTGTCATCGAAAACCAGACATACTAACAGTATGCTCAAGAGCCTTACGCCTGAGGGACGCAATGCTGGTACCCCTCCAAGCATCCCCTAACTCCTGCATGGCACATGGAATCTGTGAAGTACTAATAGAGGGTGACTGTGATCCGTCAGACATAGGGGACGTCCCGGACGACGGTACACAATAGGCTGAGTTGTAGATGGAAGGACTGTTAACCGTGTTAGTCACATTACATGTAATGCCGTTGCCTAACACGTTACTCTGGTTAAGACCGGCCACAGACACTTGTGGGGAAAGTGACTGGGCAAGCCCTTGGCGTGGGATAGCTGTAGCTAGACCAAATTGGTTGCCGTTCATTGGGGTAGGTATCTGGGACATACTCGCCCATCGGGTATCCGACGGGTGGAAAGAACAAAGTGTGTCGTTCATTCCGCTGAAAGGGTTGAGGGAATGGGAAGGAAGTAGGGCGCCTGGAGTGCGGAAGACGTTTGTGGTCTTCTTTCGCTTTTTCCATTTAGCTCGTCTGTTCTGGAACCAGACCTGTTCAAAAGAATAAAAAACATATTATTAATTAGAAATATTTTTTTTTTTTATTAAAATCAATATTTACGAAACGCAGCTTAATCTGGAACAAGGTCAATTTCAAAAGAGATTATGCACTTGAAGCTTCACCAAAATCTAATCAAATGAAAAGACACCAGATTTTTCTTAAATTCCTTCTTAGTGATATTTATTACTGAAAACATACAGTAAGTGCAGAGCGTTCTCAAAAAATGGCGATTAGAATGCCTGGTCTTCAACTATCTTATCATTAACCTGGCTAGCCACAATCTCTGACTCATCCGCAACGGTATTATTCTTGATAACATCACATTTACATAGGTACCAACAAAGATTAGCTAAAAAAAAGACAATATCTGATGAAAAAAAGCACAAAATATAATAAAAATAAGTTTTACTATCAAGAACTTTATGCTGTTAATAAGAGGAAAGAACAAAAGATTCTTTTTCGAAACTTGAAAATTTTGGCTAAAAAATTTGTTTTTCTGGTGTCAGAAATTAATACGGGAAATTTGAGCGCCTTTTTTAGATAAAAAAACACATTGATTTGGAAATTCATGCAAAAATCAGATGATTGTCGGATTTTAATTAAACTTTCAGGACTTATTCAGAAACGAATTAAATTAATTTTTGCATGTTCCTTTCTTTCGAAAAACTTCGTAGAAATATTTTTATATTGGTTACTTCCACACATTTAATTTTATGAAATTTTGAGAAATTCTTTGTATCGCTTAATATTTAGAATTTAAATCATCAAATTACTCTAGTCAAATAATACCTCCAGTTACAGAAAATCTGTTCTGAATTGTAAAATGAAAATACAATAAATGCATTATTTAATTAGAAAAGATTTTAATTGTTTTTACGAATAAAATATATCATGAACACTATTGTTTTACGAAAAAAAATTCAACGAAAAATGAATTCTTATAAGAATTGTTTACATTTTTTTTTTATTTTAATTAGAATAACTTATAAACTTTTAAAATTCTGTATTAATTTATAGCGGTTAGATGATATTACCAAAAGACCTGAAATTCAATAAAATATCAGAATGCTTAAAATATTTTAATTTTTTAAGATTACTGGGTATTTAAATATTATACAAAAAGGCGTATTAGTCATGTAATTTTATTTCTATTAAGTACTCCTTATTTAATTTTCCCAAGCATCAGTCTGTAAATACATCACTCACCACGTCAAAAAACAACCCCTCCGTCTTAAAAAAATGCTTTTCTGCGATATTTTAAACTAAAAGTAATATCTGTTTCAATTCAAAAAAATTAAACTTTAAATTAGCTAATCCTTCTCAAATGACGTTTCAGAAAACTATAATTTGTTAATAAAGAGAAATGTTTTGTGTTGGGAAATTTTTCAATATGGACTATTTTATCAATTTTACTAATTATCAAAGAATAATTCCAATCAGTTTAAATTTTGGGAAATATAGCAAAGTATTTTGCTTATTGGAAATATTAATATTTCTAAACTATTACTTTTTTAATTGATTATTATTTAATCTATTAGCTTGTAATTAAAACTAAAATAATAGCTTCAAGAAATATTTTTCATTTTTTTTTTAAATGCAGTTTAAAACTTATGTATCGCTTTTTTGCGTTGCCAATTTTAGAGAAAAATGTATAATTTGACTTTCATTTTGGAGTGGTTATATTAATATTCTGAAAATAGTTTTTTCGAACATAAAATTTAAATTAAGATGCGTTTCTCAAAATCTATCTATCTATCTATCTATCTATTCTATTCGGTCTGTTCATATCTATCTATCTATCTATCTATTCGGTCTGTTCATATATATATATATATATATATATATATATATATATATATATATATATATATATATATATATATATATATATATATATATATAAATTCGGTCTGTTTATATTCCATTCATCTATCTATTCATCTGTCACAGTTCTTCATTCATACAAGTTTGATTATGGATGAGAGACTAAGAATTTATTTTTCTTTTTTTTGTCTTATGTCTCAATACAAGAGATCGTGTGTTCGAATCCAGTTAATATGAATATTGAACAAAATGTTTTTAGCGAAAGCAACACTGAAAAGTGAAGAGGACTCAGTTTTGGTCTGTAATTTACTGTTTTAATTGTCTTGCATTAAAATAGAAATTTTGTATTCTATGTCTCCTAAAGTTTACAAAGATCTTAAAAATTAAAACTTTAATGAAGAAGCCAATATTCACAAATGAGTATCTACTCTTTTTCTTTCTTTCTTTCTTTCTTTCTTTCTTTATGAACTAAATGGAAATGGAAACAGAAAAAAAATGTTACGCCATTGTTATAAATGCAAGGGTTATTGATTAACTGATTAATTGGTTGATTGCATTAATTTGGGGGGGGATAACAATTAATTTCCCAAATATAAGTCCTACTATTTAACCCATAGCTGGGATAAAAGAGATGAATTTATACATTTCTCAAGGGTATTTGCTCAAAAGTGAATGTAATGAGCTCGACTGGAATTCGAACCTGGCTCTCCGATTTCTCATTCCGAGCTGCTTTCATCCGCACATCCCCAAATGTGATTAAGAGCCTGCCTCTATTAAAAAACAGTTTTCAAAAACCTGACTGAACTCGCACCCTGGCTATTAGCGTCTGTGATTTAAGACAGTCATAGTTATCTCCCCTTCGAACTACTCAACTATAAAAGAAATGGCCGAACTTCACTTAAAGACAGAGGTCAAATTTCATTGAATAAAACTTCACTAAAATTTTAACCGTCCCTCCTTTTTTCTATACAACGTCGGTATTAGTTATTTACTAATCTTATCCTATTCTGGCCCAAGGACATTACTGAGGAGTCCTCAGTAATGGTTTGTAATTTTCTGTTTTAAATTGTCATGTATTAAAATAGAAATTTTGTATTCTATGTCTACAAAAGCTAAATGGTATTTTTATTGGTTCAACTTCTTTTATGTACCGTGTCCCTCTAAGATGTAGGCGATCATGGCTCTCCACATCTTCCCATCTCTTGTAGCTCTTGATAAATTTTGTCTTTTTGTTATTTCTCCCAAACCCTGTTCTACCATCCACTTACTCGAGCTCATCTAGTATGCTACGCGTTGCTTTACTCTATCCCTTTTTCCCTCAATCTGTCCTGTGTGTATCGGGTTTTCCAAGCCCTCCTTCCTCATGACATGCCCCAGAAATTTCAACTGCCTCTTTCTGATGTTAAGCATAAGTTTCCTTTTTGTTTCCATTTTCTCCAAAAACCTCGTCGTTGCTCACATGCTCGGTCTATGGTATCCTATCCCCAGCATCCTTCTGTAGAACCATATTTCTGTTGCTTCAAGTCTCTTCTTCATCTTTGAGGAGATTGCCCAGCATTCATTGCCATATAAGAGGACAGATATCACATAACAGTTCAATACTCTTTTCTTTGTTATAAAATGCCATTTGAGAATTCCGTCTTTTAATGACTAAGATTACTATTCTTAATCGCACAGAAAAAAACTTTCTTTTAAAAAATTCTTTAATTGAATGAGAGTAAAACAAAACTTGATGGTGACGACAAAATATCTTCATTATTTCATATTGATAAAGTCGTCAGAGTCGTAAAAAGACAGAGTATTAATGCGATGTACCGTCGGAGTGAAGGGTGAAGGGTGACGGAAAGGAAGAAAACAAAGAAATGATGGCGACGATAGCATTGTTTTTCTCTCTCTCATAGCGTGTTGTCACGCAAATTTGATATTAAAAAGGCGAAGCGAAGAATAATAAACATTTTTTTTAGAGAGAGAGAGAGAAAAAAAAGTGGGAGAGTGGGGACATTTTTCCCAAAGTAGGAAAGCACACCATCTGGCGGTGTTATACATCTTTATTCCCTTTAGAAAAGGTATTGCTCTTTTTTTCTTTTCTTTTCTTTTTTTCTATCTCTTTCTCGCGCTGTCTTTATTATTGTTATTGTTATTGTTTGGTGACTGTTGACCTGAAAATCGAGAGGGGGTGGTCATCGATACCGTAAAGTATAATCATCCAGTGACGACCAACGTCTCGTATTTCGCAGGGATTTTTTTCTCTTCCCTTCTCTGTTTCTTTCTCTCTGTTGCATTCTTTTTTTTTTCTTTTTACATCTTTCATTCTTTCTTTCTTTCTTTATAACTCGATTTGTCTTTCTTTTTCTTTCTTTGCATTTTTCTTTCTTTATATCTCTTTTTCTTTCTTTCTTTCTGTCTTTCTTTCTTTCTTTCTTTCTTTCTTTATATCTCGTTTTCTTTCTTTCTTTTTCTTTGTATTTTTCTTTCTTTATATCTCTTTTTCTTTCTATCTTTCTTTCTTTCTTTATATCTCCTTTTTTTTCTTTCTTTTTTCTTTGCATTTTTCTTTCTTTATATTTCCTTTTCTTTCTTTTTTCTTTGCATTTTTCTTTCTTTATATCTTTTTTCTTTCTTTCTTTCTTTATATCTCCTTTTCTTTCTTTTTTCTTTGTATTTTTCCTTCTTTATATCTCTTTTTCTTTCTATCTTTCTTTCTATCTTCTTTTTTCTTTCATTTACATCTTTCGTTTTTTACATCTTTCTTTCTTTTTTCTTTCTTTCTCTACATCTTTCTTTCTGTATCTTTCTTTCATATATATTTTCTTTCTTTCTTCCTTTACATCTTTCTTTGTTTTTGCTTTCTATATCACCTCTTTTTCACATCTTTCTTTCCATCTTACTACACCCCTTTTTATATCTTTTTTTTACATCCTTTCTCTTTCTATATCTCTTTCTTTTATGTAAGTCTTTCTTTCTTTCTTTCTTTCTTTCTTTCTTTCTTTCTTTCTTTCTATGTCTATTTCTTTTTACATCTTTCTTTCTTTCTAGATTTCTTTCTTTCTATCTTTCTAGATTACTGTTTCTTTATTTCTATCTTTCTTTCTTTCTTGACGGAAGCAGACTTTTATTTTGATGTTGAAGACATTATTGTGGCGGTTTCTTTTTTTTGAGATGATATTGTTTAGCTTTTTGGCTAGAGCTGACATGTCTGTCATTGCCTTTTTCTCTAGGGTGTGAATTTGGGATAGGAAATGCACGCACATCCCGGCTGCTTATCCAGAAGTCAGCAATAAAATCAAACTACACGTGCGCGCGTCTGTCTCTACGTATATCATTAACTAACTGTTTATGTAACGGGCGATATCACGAGTAGAAATCTATCAAACAAATACACCAAAGATTTAATTCATTCTTAATGATTATTACGTATATCACGGCACGACAATGTCTAACATAGGAGGAAAATGACACGATGATTATGAAACGTTTTTTCTTTTCTTTTTTTAATCGGTATCATCCCATGCAAGGCATTAAAGCCACTAAGACACAAAGGGTTACAGAGTGTGGAAGATTTAGAAACAGAAACATTAATAATGAACGGGAACAGAAATGAGTAATCAGGAGGACAGTAGATAGAGACTGACATTACATTTAAACTTTTGCCGGTTGTCTGTAAAGCATGGGACTGGAAGGGAGTTCCACAAGCGAGAAGTGCGAGAAAAGAAACTGTTAGCATAGAACTTGCGACTACATCTAGACAGCTCAACTGTGAATTGATGAGATATCGACGCCAGGGACTATTTCACCGCTGACGGCAACTGGAATCGGCCAAAGTAAGCGAGGTTTTGGCTTTTGTTATCGTTACCCACTGAATTTATCCTTACTCTATATCAGTGGTGGTCAAACTACGACCTGCGGTACGCATGCGCCACGCCAAAAGAATTTTCGCAGGCCGCCAAATGTTAGTAAATTTAAAAGAGAAAGTTACCAAACAACGCCAAATAATATTGTGAGCATTTTCTTTTCTTCCCGCAGGTGTGCGTATGCAGGGGAGAGTGCTGATCAAAAGGATTAATATACTATGCGGTCCAATAAAATTGTGAATATTTTAATGTGGCCCTTGCATTGAGAAGTTTTCCCACTCCTGGTCTTTCCCTTCGTATCTTTACTTAATTCTGCACCTACAAATTAGCATTTTCTAGCAGCAGAAAAAATCCCCTGATTAAACACTGAAATTAGAAATGTTTTCCCCACTAACACGTACCTGCCCTTTGTTGTTTAATAAAAAAAAAGAAGGGATTGTCAATGGTCAGAAATTGAGACAACGGTCGCCGACAGAATGTATTACAGGTATAATATTAGTGTGTTAATTATTATATAAATAATTATGTTTTCTAACGAAGTATTCGTGTTTTAATGTATCTGACGTAAATATCAAATATTTCGTGCATTTTCTCTACCAAAATCACCTTAAATCTGTTGTTAACTGGAGCAAGAAGTAGCATGCTAATTTTAACGAAACTGTTCTCTGTTAATCATCTGAGCCACCTCTTTCTGTCTTCCATCTGTATGGCTGATGCTAACCGCCAAAAGAGTGACTCGTTGCGCCTCCTCGGGCTAATATTCTCGCTGACATAAAGTGGAAAGATTATATTGTATCAACTGCTAGATCAGCTGCCGGGAAAGTCTGTTCACTATGTCATGCTGGACATTTTTTTTCTCGCCAAAGTCTGTCTTGCACATTTATGAGTCTATCATTCGTCCACGAATTGAATATTGCTGCCAAATCTGATCTGGTACGTTTGCTATATATCTATAAATTCTTGACAAAAATCCAAAAAAGAATCAGCAACGTTATCGGTCCTCACCTGTCAACTCTTCCTCAGTCACTTTCCCACTGTCGTAACGTAGCCTTCACGCGCCTTTTCTATAGAATTATTATCACGGTAATTGATCTGACGAGCTTTCCTCTATGGAACTTTGCCTTTACCAATTTAACCGCTGTACTAGATTTGCAGATAGGTTTTATAATTTCGCCGTTGAAATTGATAGTTGTAACCGTAAGTTTTATGCTAATAGTTTCTTCTCCCGCGTTTCTCTCTTGTGGAAGCTTTCAGTTTTGTTTTTTTTTTTTTTTGTTTTTGTTTTTGTTTTTTCAACTACGATCTTCATAAATTTAGATGCAGCGTCAATCGCCATCTTCTGTCTCTTTCAAACCCGTTCTTTTATTGTCCTTTCTGCTTCTTTCATTCTCGATAACCATTTGGAAATTAGTGGCTTTTATCGCATTGCTTGAGGTTAAATGATTAAAAACAAACAAACACAATAATGATATACAATCATGAAGTATATCAAATAAAACATGAACGGAATTGGACAGAAGTAGCGATCGCCAGGCATGTAAGCACCACTAAACAATTTATCTATATTTCTGAGATGAGGTATTATGTACACTATTCTATATTTATTACAACGTTTCGGCCGTTGTACGCTCCGGACTTCTTCAGGTGGTTGGAATGTCGAAATGAACGCTTTATTTCGCTCACTGGGGTAGACTGTTCTAGTTCCACGTGCAATGTTTAATGCCAGTTATCAGATATCTACTGTTAATTCCCCTCTCCAAGCTTTCCACTGCCTTAACCGGGTATTGAAATCACACTCTTTGGGTCCTGTCACTGGATCTAACTAAATATGGCGACAAAGATGAGGATAATAGTCCGAATAATGTAAATAGTGTACCACTAAATAATATCACATACGAGTGCATTGCCCGTCATATTACAGTGTTTTTATATAGTGGGTCATAATTTTACTACTGCGGGTAATATCAGATTTTGTCATTTTTGTACATCCATACTCTTCAATAAGATGATCGGGAAACAGGTTTATATGAGATATGGGCGTATTAAATATGGTACTTAATGACCTTTGAATTGAGGTGAAAGTAACAGATAAATGCTGTAAGCAAGTGTATTTTTCACTATATGTTATGTATTGTTTTCTTCAAAACCCAATAAATTAATTAGTAGATTGAATGAATTTAATATTTCTATAAAGGCTGCTTACAGAAACAGTAAAATATGACGTAAGAGAAGTTCACTTTGGATGATAAAAAGTCGATCTAAAAGGTTTTAGTGCGTGCACATGCTTAAGTTGGCACCTCTGCTATTTTAATGTCACCCGGCGTAGATCGAGAAGAGCTATTCTGTCAGGAAAATAATTTCTTTATTAGGACTTCTCGATCTAGGCCGGTTGAGATTAATTTCACTGTTTAAAAATAAAAGAAGGATGTCAACTCAAAAGTCAAACACGCGTCCCCTCTAAAAATAACGTTTATAGTAATAAGAAATAAAACACACACACACACACACATATATATATATATATATTTCTTTCTTATTACTATAAACGTTATTTTTAGAGTGGACGCGTGTTTGAGTTTGACATCCTTCTTTACATATATATATCAGCGATCACCGAGCATTTAATAAATTGCAGGGATTGTGCTAAGAATTTTAGTCCGAATTGGTTTACCGTACTGTCCAGTTCGCACTCTTCATTTCATTTGAGGGCACTTGAGTCTTTGTATATTCGGTCCAGGGAGCCGTCTCTTTGCAAGCAAAGAGACTGTCTCCTTGGGCTTCACGTTATTACACTCTAGTGTCTATCATAATTCCCCCCCCTCACACTCCCTGTTATATATATATATATTTTTTCCCTTTTTCACTGTGCATATTCGCACGGTCTAAAATATATATATATATATATATATATATATATATATATATATATATATATATATATATATATATATATATATATATATATATATATATATATATATATATATATATATATATATATGTGTGTGTGTGTGTGTGTGTGTGTTAGCAAGCTTGTCTCGCTGGAACATGTTACGACTGAGTAGTGAGTTCGATCCTCACTAGGTGCTCCATACTTCCGGCCTTGTGCCACATCTAAGCAGCGCTTAGAAAATCGCTATATATATATATATATATACACACAAGAGAGAGAGAGAGAGAGAGAGAGAGAGAAACATTAACAGGACGGAGATTTTAATCAACACTGTATGGTGACTCTGAGTTTCACTATTCATGCTATATTCAGAAGATGTATATTAACGGCAATCAAGCGGAAATCGTTCATGTATTCAAGTTTGGTTGAAGATCAACGAAAGTTTTTCTTTGCTTTCCGGATATAAGTTGAATATAAATTATCCAATCGATAAATTGTATAAATTCAGTTTCGTATGTCACGAGTTTATTAAAATTTTAAAAATAACTTTTTAAACACTAAAATATTACCTAAAGCGTATGCGTTAACATCGTTGTCAAGAGAAAAACGACCTATATGGCATTATTTTTTACCGGCTTAGAATTTAGAAGGCAGCTTAGATGTAAACGAGAGTAAACAATGTTTAAAGGGAAGTAAACATGTCACATTTTAAATAGAGTATATTTTGAAAATGTAACAAATAATGGATTCGACTGGAGAGCCGAGTTCGAATTCCAGTGGAATCCATTACATTCACTTACGCACTAATACACTTGGGAAAGGTATGAATCCTTTTCTCCCCCAGTTATTGAAAAAGGCGATTATAGCATTTAGTCCCGGGCTCTAGATATAAATTTTCATAACATGGCTTATATAAAAGAAAGGGCGGCTAAAATGTTCAAAGCTATAGAACCACCTAATTATGTTATACGCAGTTCTCTCGACCAAAGTAATCTTTGTTTTTCTGGTCTACCGCAGAAAGAATTGGCAACCTACTGCGGGAAAAATCTGCCTCGTCAGTCATGTATCGAAAGATACATGATCGCCTAAGCGTGTATCACGTATGGCACATAATTGACTGAACAAATAGAACCCGGTACTTAAAGCCTTCTAAAACAATAGAAATGAGACAAAGTCACTCTAAAACTCAAAAAAGGTATTTATTTCTTAACTACTTCATGGGTTTACAAGCAACAAGAAGTTTTGGAACGTTATCAAATTACTGTGTTTCTCGTTAGTCACAATGTAATCTAAACTCGAAAAAAGGCCTTTTCATGACGGTGGTTTCGCTGCTAAGTATGGCTGAAATAACTTTTAAATGCCACATTTTTTTCTTAATAGCTTTAGCACGGACTTCGGCTCAAGTTCTAGGTTCTAGATTATTCACCCTGTCGGGAGTAATGACAAGTGGTTCATTCTGTTTCTCGGGGAATAGGGTACCATCTGGTAAGTCAGCTTGCGAGGTAATTAAAGGGAAGTGAACAAAAAATGATGGCAGTTATACACCCAAAAGTATCCCTTGGGACTTGGGATTAGAGCTTTGATTCGTACAGTACATATGAGTTCAATACTTGGACCGGGCAATGTCTATTTTAACTCAGTGGAAAACGGTGCAGGCAGCAAGTTCGAAATTCCTTGAAGGTTACTCGAACCGACATGCACGGAAGACACAACAGCCTAAATATTGTGATAACAACAACAAAGATGATGAAAATAGTTCACAAGTAAATAATAAGCAAAAATATTCCGCAAAGTTCTCTAATAAAGTAATATATTCAGTATAGAATTCATCTATTATTGGGATCAGTGCTGAAAAATTCATTTAAATCGGATAATTCCCTAATATTTGATACATTTTTTTAAAATCCAAGAATTATGTTTTTGGGGTTTATTTTGGAAAAATATGCAGGTGCTTTGTCTATACTTAATTAACAGAGTTAATTAGACTTGGAGTGCCTTCCATTTTATAAGGTACATGGGCAAAAATGCGTTTATGTTGGAAAAGTTCTAAAAACTCCTTTGTTGTAAAAGTTCTAAGAATATATTTATCCTGAAAAAGACATTTTTAAATAATTTATTCTGAAAAATAGCATTTGTAAAAAAAGAAAAAAACTCTCTAAAAAGCCATTCATGTTAAAAGAGAAAATGGTTTAAAATACTTATATTGAAAAAGTCTAAAAATAAAATTTGAATGCGTTTACAGCATTTTGACTGAGGTTCTGGGCTCTAGGTATAAATTTTCATAACATGCCTTATATAAAAGGTAGGGCGGCTAAAATGTTCAAAGCTATAAAATTACCTAATTATATGATATACTCAGTTCTCTCGACCAAAGTAATCTTTGTTCTGCCATGCTACCCATAGGAGAGCTAAAAAAAAACAAAATAAAAAAACACTTGATCCGCACAACGACGGGTATCATAATAATTACAATTATTATAATCATTTTCAGTCAAACATAAACTTCAGATTCTCTAGGGTAATAAACATGTAACTAATCTTTTAGTCAAATTGCTTTTCATATGATATATGTATTTTAATTTATGTATCTAACATCTATAAATTAAACATAATATTGGTGTGAATCTTTTTTTTTCAATTAAGCTTATTCGTCTTTTCTTCTTTTTTTTTTTTTTTTGAACATCTTTGCATACCAATCAATGCGTTAATCATTTTAAAAGTGATAGCTTCCATTGTTTTTAGTTACAGCCTGAAAACGAACTCAAACATCTGCGTATCTCTTAGCCACGCTGTTCATGACATTTTGACCCACTCCTCTTGAATAACAGCCTTTTTGTAAGGTCTCACAGGTTACCTACTATAAAACGCCCCACATAGCGTAGTGTATCCTATTCATGGTTAAAGGAGGACAAGAAATATGCCGAATAGAAATCAACAAACTTAGGATTGAAGTTCTTTAGCTTCTTGGGTGCACGACCGCGAGCCCTGTCCTGGGTCCACATAATGCTGCCTTCTATGTAGTTAGCCTTTAGACATGGCAAACATGAAACATCAGTACTTTGTAGTAGACATCAGCATCCGTTTTTTTGTCCAAGTTTGTAAAAGAATGGGGGCATTATTTTTTCATCGAAGGCAACAACATCTAAGATGGCTGCACATGAAGATGCTCTTAAGATCAACTGTTGACTCCGCGAAGTACCACTTGTTTTAACGTTTCAGAACAGTATCCATTTGAAGGTTTTCACTCGATAATATTTTAGCAAGGACAATCATGATTCTTGAACACTTTCTTGCACCTTTGCAACCTCCTGACTTTCGTGGATTCCATGAGAAGGTGCCTTGGAGACTTGACGTATGATATAAGGCCCAGACAATCATGCAGAGCCGTTATAATGATTTCTACTCAGCATATTTCTTGTCCTCCTTTAACCATGAATAGGATACACTACGTTATGTAGGGCGTTTTAGAGTAGGTAATCTGTGAGACCTTACGCAAGGCTGTTATTATTGGGGTGCGCTTTTAGCTTAACAACTATCTTATGCAAGCACGTTGTAATTTTGATCTTCCGAATGTTAATGAATTCTCGATTCCACTTCTTTCTGAAGCTTTCCCTGTCAGGATTCTCTGGATGCTGCTGTCCATCTCTATGATCTTCTTCATAGTGAAAACAGTACAAAGAACATACCAATTGTACGTTTTCAATTTATGCACAATTTTGGTAGCCATTACCGTTTGTTCACTGAAACCATTTCCCATATTATTCCTGAAAAACAAGCATGTATATTATAGGAGATAAGGAAATTGAACATAAAATCGGCTGCGCTAGGGGTAGTTTTGCCCAACACTGCAAGTTGCTACGAAACCAAAACATTAATGTAAGAACTCGAGCCATGGTTTAAAATAACATTGTCGTTTAGAAATATATAAACTGCCCGATTAAACCTGTAGATTTTAGCAAGGATAATCCTTCGAATCTCGTTGACTGGCGCTACAGAATCACAAACAAAGAAATGTACCAAATAACAGAAGACACATGACTTGAGGATTGTCAATAAATTGAACAACTGAAATCGATATGACGTTTAACTTGAAGAGAAAATGGCATCACCAAGATGTTGACGTTCCACACTACTCCAAATAAAAGGTTAGGAAAGAACCCCCACCATCAATATTGCAAAGAGCGATAACAATGGACTTGAAAAGCCTATTTTCCTTAGAAACAATTTTAATAGAAAGATTTTGTAAATTTCAACCGACATTAGCACTAGCTGTTCGGTCAATAAATGCTGAATATTTCTTTTTAAAGAAAGGCTTAATATTACCATTACAATTAATAGCTGATTTGTTTGTTGTTTGTTCTGCCTTTGGTTTTATATTATTTGGTGTAGTCATCGGTGAGAAATTTAATTTTTTTTTTTTTTAAATACTTTCACCCCCAAAATGGCAATAAAGCCACTAAGACCCAATGGGTTACTAAGTGTGAGTGAATATGAGAAAAAAAAACACTATTGAGGGAGAGCGAACAATAAAAGAATAGGAATTAAGGTGAAAGAAGATAACGATTGATATTGCATCAACATTTTTGAACATCAAATTTGACCTAGAAGCAAAAAGCCGGAGGAGAATTCCACAAGCAAGATGTGCGAGGGAAGAAATTATAAGCATAGAACTTACGGTTGCATCTAGCCATTTCAACTATAAAATTAAACCTTATCGTTAATCTAGTACGGCGCTTAAATTCATAAAATCTATATACCATATCGGAAAGTTTATCAGAACAATTATCATGAATGTATTTATTTAAAAAAAAATGCACAGGGAAGTTACATTGCGGCGATAGGAAAGTAACTGTTGACGAGATGTCAGGTCAGGACCAAAGATTAAATTTTACTGTGAATGTTGACTCTCCAACATTTAAAACAGACATATTTATTTATGATATCAAATATTTATATCTGTTGAAATCAATTTTATAAGCACTAAATCAGGAACCTGACACTTCATGTGCTATAACTTATTAAAATAGTAGAATAAAAGCTTACAGATCAAATGCTATCCTATCTTTTTCCAAGTTCATTAGTACGAAGTGAAAATAAAATGTTCTAAATGAAGTCCATTCTTTACCTTTTAGGCAACGGTATCTCCTTAAATATAAGAACAAAGAAATCTTTGTTTTCTTCAAATAATACAAGGAAAGAAGGAAGAAAATACGAAGAGGGGATAAATAGAGAAGAAAAGTTAAAAGAAAAAGAACGAGCAGACAGGAAAGCAAAGTGAGGGGAGAGAGAGAGAGAGAGAGAGAGAGAGAAGAAATAGAAAAGAGCAGAAACGTAAGGTAAGAAAGAAATAAGAAACGAGAAAAAGAGAAAGGAAAGAAAAGATAAAAGAAAGGAGAGTGGGGGGAGAGAAGAAAGGAAATAAAAGAAAAGACTGTAAATAAAGGCAAAAGAAAAGAGTGAAGAAAAAAAGGACATGAAAGCGGTAACAATCCTTCTTCAAATCTGACAGCGTTGATAAATTCAAGAGATAAAAATTCTGTACCACACATATTTACTTTGTATCGGGATTTTTTTTTCTTTATTCTTTTTACTTAGCTTCATCGACGAACTTAAATTATTATTTTTTTCATCACGGCCATTTTCAGAATAGACAATTAAATCCGTTGAACATCTACTTATGTACGCATTTTTTCTCATAATCAAACAAATCGTTTTTTTCTTTCATTTCCTTTAGCTTTTGATACCCAGACACACAAATTTCCAGCATCCATTCCTCGATAGAATGAGACGAAAGGCTTTGGCAATCCCTTTCCAATAATCATTCGATACGTAGCCACCATTTTAAACTCAAATCCCTGAGCGCCTTTTTCCATGGAGACAGAAGGAATAGCAAAATCGGGAAGTAAAAACAGCAAGAGAGCAAAAGAAAGAGAGAAAGAGTGTGTGAGTGTGCAAAACGAGAGAGGGTGAGAGACAGGGTCGTGTCATATCTTAATGGGCAGCCACATTATAAAGGAATCTGTGGGGACATCTCTCCATGTGAGCATGCGTGATAGAAAACGCTCTGCGATGGCGTTCTTCTTTTCGGATACAGAATTAAAATCGTTACAATATCTCTTGTCATGAAATCCGAAACGGGAACCGAGGCCTTTTATGCAACTATCACAGGCAATTCTATTATCCTCTAGTTTTCCCCTCTGTTGTTTTATGCCTTCAAGTTCGTTACTCAAAGTCTCTTCCAACTCGCAGCCACGCCGGCCCCAGCCGAAGAAAATTGCTAGTCACATGCATCAAACCATTTCATTGCACCGGGACTTTTCCTCACAAGGGAGCCGTTAGTGAAACGTCACCGGATACCGGTGAATGATCCTTACCTATTATTTCACAGGTCGAACGGGGAAGAAATCCCTTGCCATCTGAAGTCTGTGTTTAATGCGAATAATCTAGAACTTTGCCCCGTTTATTTGAAAGAATAAACACTGGGATTGAATAGATAAACGCCAAGCTATGCCTGGTTCTTCTGATAATGTAGACAGCGACTTACCATTCGTAGAGATATTTTTACTCAGTTTTTCATCTCGCCATAGAGCTCGTCTCGCAAATCATTACTACAGTAATGAGTCGGATCCTCACTAAGTGTTCAATACTTGTGATCTTGTGCTATACAAAGCTAATTTGAGTAAACAAGACATTATAGCGATTAACTAAGCATAGCTTAGATATGGCACAAGGCCGAAAGTGTGAAGCATCCAGTAAGGATCAGTCGTAATTGATCTAGTGTCTCGCTTGCTAACCATTAAACCAAGTCGAGGTCCCCTGACATCATAGTTAACAAAATGACTTACTGAACCATTCGCTGGTATTCTGATTTTGCTCCTCCCGTAGTACCAAATTTTTGTGACCTTGTGCCAGACTAAGTTAAGCTCACCTTCGTGCAATTGGTAGAAACCTACTCAGGATGACAATGTTCTTTCAAGACTTTAACGATCATGGCTCTCCACAACTTTCTTTTCTGTGAATCTCTATGACTGTTCTTGGGAACGTTAGTGGTTTTCCATTGCCTTCTAGCCGTATTTTTTTCAGTTTTCCTTCTCCAAGACTGGTTGATACCAGAGCACATATAGTCCGCTTTATTATTTTACTGATAGCTATGGAAAAGGAAGACGAATTTATGCCTTTCTAAAAGACATTATCACGAAGCGAAAGAAACAGCCTCAGCTGGAATCTGAACTCGGCCTACTGATTCCATTTTCTGTACCGGTAACTGTCTGGCCACCCGCACCATTATCTAGTAATGCTATAACTCATTCGATTCTTACTGGGTGTGAGATTGTGCTGTATGTAGCTAAATTCATCCAATAATATTTGCTATCTCACAATGAGTTAGGGGTGTAATGGTTAGCAAGCTTGTATCGCTAGATCAATTACGACTGAATAGTGAGTTCAGTCCTTACTGGGTGCTCCACACTATTGCCCTTGTGCACATTTAAGCTACGTTTCGAAAGTCATTAGGTTTCTTCGGCGTAGTATAATAACTAGTAAGCTTGCCTCGTTAGATCAATCTCGACTGAGTAATGAATTCGATCCTTACTGGATGCTCCACACTTTCGGCCTTGTGTCACATCTAAGCTATGGTTAGTAAATCGCTATCTCACATTGAGGTAGGGGGATAAAAGTTGGATATCATCAAGTTTCCGAGTAAAAGGTGACTGACTGTTACACTGAAAACTCTAGCTTTGTTCTGGGTTCGAACACCGGCCAATGAAACAAACGTATAATACGCCACTATCTCGCTGAACAGGTCGGCATACAAGCTGATATAGGTTTTTTAATGTCTTATATTGACTATACCTTGGGGTACCCGATGTGGTGCAATGGCAGTAAGCCAATCTCGCTGCATCGATTACAACTCAGTAGTGAGTTCGTTCTTGTGCTTGTACCGTTGTGCCACATCGAAATTAGACTTAGTAAATCGCTAATGATTTTAACTTACGATAATTAACATATAAATTCCCGAAATGCAGATTCTGGGATAAATATCCAGAAACAATTGACCATCTTGCATTAGTTTGCACAGTGTTATCACCCACTGAATATAAAACTCGGTATGATAGAGAAGGCCAGTATCTGCAGTGGAAAATATGCAACTTTTACGGGAAGAAAACTACAAGATTTTATTTATATTTAAAAAACGTTCGTTTGTTGTTTGCTATAAAGCTGTGTTTTTTTTTTTTTTTGTTTTGTTTTTTGGGGTTTTTTTTCAATAAAGATAAACAGGCAATGCTTATTGATTTTGCCTTGTTTCTGTTCTTTTAACTGCTGATTTTGGAAGCCACCCATTCGGGCACTTGAACGACTTTTATGCATACTTGTGTTCATTCTGTAGAAAAACATTTCCATTTTTCAAACTTTGCTAAGATGACACTTTCACTGTTGGCTACATTCACATTCACGCCTCCGGGAAAGGCATGACTCCATCTCTTCTTACACCAGCTATGAGTTAAATAGTAGAGCAGACTGGGCCTTCAGTCTTCATTGATAACTAGTCTAGGAGAAGGAAAACTCTGAATTCCCAAACCTGAGTAAACTGAACATTAGTGTGTGGACGCGTGGTCGTCTACGGGTATGAAAACCCTAACATGACCAACCCTTCCTCAGTTGGGCGTGAACAAATCACCCACCTTGTTTGAACAATTCGAATGCAGAAGCCACCAGAGGCTTAATATAACATAAGGCACCAGGCGGATAGCATGCTCATATGAAAATTGCACGTCTATACCGACATATACATTGTTACATACATAGAAACTACGAGATACTGAAAGTTCACGGACCTATCTACTACTTAAAATCTGACTAATTGATGAAACATTTTTTTTTTTTTTGGTAGGGAGCTTCTTAGATGGGCTGCGAAATTTTCAGCACATTCACGCACTTGTCCATAAAATGTCCAGTGTTCAGTGCAAACACAAGCTTTAGCAAAAACAGACAGATTGTTTGACATTAATCTTCTTTTGATAGGCGTGTTGAAAAAGTGAATTTCAGCCAACACTTTGACAATTGGGCGTTTCCATCTGGCTGTTAATGAGCAGAGGCACAGACGATGGGTCGATTGATGCTTGAGGATCATTTGTGTAATCGGAAACTTTAGACCAACTGTTTGTCAAAACATTTGCGGAAGAAAGAGAAAAAGCGATGAGGAACGGGACAAAGAATGCGAAAAAGGGTGAAAAAAGGGCAGGAAGAATGTGAAAGAAAGAAAGAAAGAAAGAAAGAAAGAAAGAAAGAAAGAAAGAAAGAAAGGCAGCTAGAGAAAGCAGAAAACCAGAAAGGAACAGAAAGAAAGAAAGAAAGAAAGAAAGAAAGAAAGAAAGAAGACCTGGAAACTCAAAGAAATAAGAACAAAGTTGGATAAAGAGAGTGGTTTTAATTGCAACGCCAATCACCATCCCGAATCTTGTTTTTTACTGCACTTTCTCCGCACTAAAGACTTCTCGTTCTCTTTACTCCCAGTAAGCTGTGGCATTATCGCCTTGCTTTGGTCTATTTTGTTTAAGTAAGTATGGGCTCTAATTTGGGACCAGAGAAAATCTCTTTATATCCGGGTTTCTCTTATATCAGGTTCTCTTATATCCGGGTTACATATATATATATATATATATATATATATATATATATATATATATATATATATATATATATGTATAAATATATATATGTGTGTGTGTGTGTGTGTGGAATCCGGAGAAAGAAGCAAATAGGGAAAAAAAGGAAAGGAACAGGGAATGGGTGTGAAGTAAAGAAAGGTAAGATCTGGAGAAAGACGGAAAAAATTGGGAAAAGGAGGAGAGGAGAGAGAGAGAGAGAGAGTAGAGAGAAATCTGGAGAAACCAGAAAGAACGGAACAGAGAGTGAGTAAAAAGGAAAGGAGAGAGACAAAACGAAAGATAGATCTGGAGAAAGAAAGAAAAAAGAGTTGGAGAAAGAGGGAAGAAGACGAGAGAGAGAGAGAGAGAGAGAGAGAGAGAGAGAGAGAGAGAGAGAGAGAAAATTCCAGTTGTAGTTAAAGCTCTCGGATTGGCTGGAAAAGGTTCCGACAGACTCACTGAAGGGGTTCTTGGTAGTCTACGCCTTAAAGAAATACAAAAAAAAGTACAGATCCCACATTGTGTGTGAAAAATGTGGGCGATCTTAGTTTTTTTTTGTTTTTTGTTTTTTTTTCCCCAAAAATGATCCACGGAAAATGTCATGAGGACATTTCCGACCTTAAGTCTCTGGTTGGGACCCAGAATGAAATGTGTATACAACAGAAATCAAAGGAAATAAAATAATAATAATAATAATGGCATATGGGAACATCAACAATCCCTGTTGTAGTTGGAGCCCTAGGACTGGTTGGAAAAGATTGCAGTAGACTAATTGAAGGGATTCCTGGAAGTCCATGCCTCAAGGAGATACAAAAAATTGTTCTGACAAGTACAGCCCACACCTTACAAAGGGCTTTATCTATGTAATTTTTTTTTTTTTTTTTTTTTTTTTTTTTTATGTCAGTGGAAAGTGTCATGACGCCATTTGTAACCTTAGGTCCTAGGGGGACCCGGAAAGAAATGTATAAACGCCAGAAATCAAGAAAATAATAATAATAATAATAACAATAATAATAATAATAATAATAATAATAATAATAAACAAAAAAGGTAAATAAGAAGATGTTTTTAATTCATATATCCCTGCTGTTTTGCAATTGTTAAAAATGTTTTATATAAATATTATTTTAATATAAAAAAAGGAAAACTTAAAGATATATATATTTTTTATTTTAACTTGAAATTATTTGAAATTTGGTAAATAAGATACTTTATCACGAACATTTTTGGTGGTTTGGGGGTTCGCTAATTTTATTTTATTCATTTATTTACTTATTTTGCATCCATTGAAGGATCAGTTTACAAATAATTTTTACATAGCAAACTGATTTTTTTTTTTAAACTAAAAGTCTTTACTCTTGAACCGGAGTACTTATTAGATAATAATAAGAAAAAAAAATTGAAAACTTAGAATACAAAATCAACAAAGGACGGCAAAGCGTAAAAGGAAAATAAAAGTTAGGGAACATAAATTAAAACTGAAATTTAAACTGAGACAAAGTTGATGATTAATATGAAAAAGTATGAATATTGCATTTCTATGTTTTCCTGTCGTATCGGTGGGGCTAATAATATCCGAAGTCATACCCCACAGTGGTGTAATACCACCCAGCAAAAAGGGACCACCAACAGAAGGAAATACTATAGGATTTATATGAGCACGACCAATGTTTGCCTACAGAGTCAAATATAAGCACGACCAAAATTTGATTATAGGCTCAAGTATACAGGCAACCAGTATTTTCCTATGGTCTCAAGTATAAACACAACCACTGTTTACCTATAGCGCCAAATATATGCACTACCGATGTTTGCTTATAGATTACCATAAAAAGCAGATTTCAGTATCGAATGACTCAGGAGTGGATGACATGTCTTAAAATCCGGCAAGGCAACACAACCCTGTACACATCAGAAGTTAAAGATATTACATTTCGATGATAAATTTAGTTATAAGCATATTTTAATCAGTTGGAATTAAAAATGAGGCATTAATGTTTGACCGACCCTCGCAAGATATTTAAAAAAAAAAAATTATTAATACTTCCTTGTGTTCTTTTCCACATTGTCATCCATCACCTCCTCTACTTCTCTTCCTCTGTGAACACTTCCAAAAATTTATGCTCGATATCAAAAACGAAGAATTGCGACAATGCCATGCTCTGGAATTCGTGTGCTTAAGGTCGTGATGTTTGTACAAGTGAAGACGAAAGCATTGGTGTGTGTATCGAATTCTGATTTTGCCAATCGATGAAGGAAAGACAATTGTAAACGATGTCACAGATGATCGACAAAGCAGATATTTAAACAAGACTGAGAAGAATCAGACCTGAAGCTGATGCCAGTCACGAAACTATAATTAACTGACTCCCCCCTCCTGTCACTACACACACAAACAGATACACAAACACTTCCTACGAAAGATAAGATACATACCGCTTAAAGAGGCAGAGCTTACAAGGTAGCAGGATGGTTTGAATTCAGTTTTCCTTCTAGAAGACTGGTTGCCAACCAAGGCTATGAGGTACAATCAGCCCAGCTATTTACCCGTAGCCTGGGGGAAAGATCTGGATTTATACCTTCCCCAAGGATATTAGCGCGTGCTTCCAATACTGACTATAATAACTGGAGCAACAGTCAAAAATCTAATATTTTCTTCATTAAACGCTCTAAACTGGCGACCATGTGCCGAACTAAGATGGGCTTTGTAAATAATTAGAAAAGATTTGGAACGCTATAATGCATAAGAAAATCAATATCTTTGAGCCCTGCGTTCCTGAACAATTTTAACCCTTCTGCCTGAGCTCCTGAGTCAAAATTCGCAAATAAGAGACATGAAAAAATGTCTGCGCTCTGAATTTAAGGAATTGACTAACCATCCGGTCTCCAAGCTTCCCAAATCTGGCTAGAGCTTTGAGCATGGAATGAGGCACATGATCTTTCTCTGATGAGTTCTGAATTTTCTTTCTTTCTTCTGTTGATCCTTATCATAGTCCTTTTTTCTTACACTTTTTTCTTTTACTGCAATTTTCTTTCTTCTCGTTATATACTCCTATTTATTAGCCTCATATTCGTAGTTTTTTTCTTTTCTTTCTTTCTTTTTGTTATGTCTCCCGTGCATTGAAGGAAGATACCACAATCAAGAATCGCTTGAATTCGACATAGTCTTGCTGAAATAGGTAGTAAGCAGATAAACTACATCTCCAACTCTCTACTTGTTTACTCCTTCCCTTTCTACTAAAATGACTGCGTTCTGAATTTGAGGAATTGACTCACCATCTGGTCTCCAGGATTCCAAAATCTGGCAGAGCTTTGAGCATTGAATGAGGTTCAAGATCTAGGATAGTGACACAGGTCTGGAAATGTGTTATGTCTTCGATTTTGATTGGCAATAACAGAAGAGGAAAAGAGGAAATATCTGTCTATATTTCTGAGATGAGGTATTATGTACACTATTTACATTATTCGGACTATTGTCCTCATCTTTGTCGCCATTTTTATCACAACGTTTTGACCGTTGTACGCTCCGGCCTTCTTCAGGTGGTTGGAATGTCGAACTAAACCCTTTATTTCGCTCACTGGGGTAGACTGTTCTCGTTCTACGTTCCATGTCTAATGGATGTCAGTTCTCCTGTTAATTCCACCGCCTTAACTAGGTATTGAACTCACACCTTTGGGTCCTGTTACTAGATCTAACATAATAATAGCAACAAAAAATTGCAATATGAGCTCTGGTAAAAAACATGCAATGGTAACAGCAAAAATTGCAATATGAGCACTGGTAAAAAATGGTGCTGAAGACATTAGATTTATAATGCCCAGAAATTCATACACAGATGTCTTCAAGGGCACATGGCTCAGTGGATAAAGTCGTTAGTTAGATCCAGTATCAGGTCCCAAAATGTGCGAGTTCAAGACCTGGTTAAGTCGGTGGAGAACTTTGAGTGGGGAATCAACATCCATTAGATATGACACTAGAACAGTCTACCCCAGTAAACGAAATAAAGGGTTTATTGACCGGGCAGCCAGTAGTGCTTTCGTCTGAAAGTTATAAAAACTTTCTCTTCAAATAATTTTTTTCAGGGAAAATAGGTTTCTCAAGTTTAGTAGCCATTATCACTCTTTCCAATATTGATTTAAGTTTCCTTCCTAACCTTTTGTTTAAAATAGTGTGGAATGTTAACATATTAATTAAGTCCTAATTTTCTCTTCAAGTTACGTGTGCTATATATTTAAGTTGTGCTGCTGTTAGTCATCAAGTAATGTGGCTTCTGTTATCTGGCACAGATTTTTTTGTGAATCTGTAGCGCCAGTTCACAATGTTCAAAGCAGAATACAGTAATAGCGATGTCGAGAGAAAAAAAACACTCTTTTTAACATACTGTCTTTTTGCCTGTTCATATGTTAAACTTTGACAATGATTTTCTGTATGTGCAACAGTTTTCACAGAGTGCACTGATACTACACATTGATCCTAGGCACTAGTGCTGGGGAATAACAAACTGTTCCAAGGCAAAGTGCAAAGATGCTACACCCAGATCCAACAACAACGTAGACTGGTTAATTTGTTTTTGCCTTTTTTACGGCTTTTTCTGGTTGCTTAAAGCCAGGAAATATTTTTAGATTTTAAGAATTTTTTTTTAGATAATAATGTTTTACTAAGTAACCCATAGCTTGGAGGGGAAAAGGCTGATTCATATCTTTCTAAAGGGTATTTTTAAGTGAATATAACGAACCCGATTCAGTCCCGAGCTGTTATCCATTAACTTTCCGTACATTCAAGCTTACAGTAACTTGCATTCCCAATTGGTCACCCATCTAGCTACTGGCCAGGCTCCACGTTGCTTAATTTGGTGATCGGATGGGAACCGGTGTTTCAACCTGATATGGCCGTAAGCCTCAAAACAGATTCAAGGCAGAGTACAGATGGTATTTATCAATCCACCCACGGGGATCGAATGTGGCACAAGGCCTTTTTAATGTGAAGGCAGAGTGCAGATTCAACGCCGATCCTAGACAGAGGGCCGGATAGCAAAACTTTTATATTAGAGCAAAGATGATCTGATTAGAAGTGTCAACGCACACAAATAATTCAGTCATTTTTTATGCACAGCATATTAGTATAGGTAATATAAATAACAGATTTATTGTTCTTACTATTCATAATAGTGTTACCATAATTCAAAATCAAATTATCTTATAAAATTGTCATGTTATTTCTCAAACCAAAAGAGATAATTTGTCAGAGTCCATCACCTCTAAAAAGTAATAAACTTCAGGTGGGATGCAGAACTCCAGAAGCTTTGGGTAAATATATGACCAAACTTATATGAAAATTTAAATTCAGGACTTTCCTAAATAGTTAGTGTAAAATTAGTAGAAAATTGCTTCCGCTAGAAATTGAACTTTGTTCACTGAATCCGTTCTAGTAATTTTAGCACTTCCATCGCCATTATTATCATTGGTCCTACATATTGTCATTTCTTCGCTGTCAACTTTTTTTTTTTTTTTCGGTTTCTTTCCCCGCCAATCCCTGGCTGTAAGAATTTTGCCACTAAGCACAATCTGACTTGCTGGCATCATCACAGGCTAGCAACACGTGGTCGACACCAAATGCGGACACCGCAGACGAGCGATTTTTCCCGCGCTCTCGGACATAAAACAAAACTTCATCTTAATTCGATCGAACAGGCCGAACATTTTGCTGTCATTTCTTGTTTGTTTCGCTTTCGTACGCGGCACGATCTCACTTCCCGCCAATACCACGCCGACCCCAGAACTGCTACTCAAAATCAAGCTTTTGTTCCACCGCTTTTTTTTGTCGCCTACTTTCTGTTGTGTATATATTCAGATGAGTTTTTTTTATGCCTAATACTTATGAGCAAGGGTGATGGGAAAACGAAGAATGCATTATATATATATATATATATATATATATATATATATATATATATATATATATATATATATATATATATATAATAAGAAATAAATTATGACATTCTACAATTACACAGACGTAGAAGCGTATGGATACACACGTGCACGCACACACACGCAAAAGATTTTTTTTTATATTTTAATTTAATATAAAAATAACGAGAATGAGAAAAAGGGCTGTTTATTGCTGAAATCTCCTGACGAGTGGACTGAACGATTACAAAAATTTCGTCTACGAATCTCTGGTGGCGAGGTACTGAATATAAAATCAATTAGTTAAGTGACAAATTTTATATAATTTATATTCGTATATATATATGTGTGTGTGTGTGTGTTTGTGTGTGTGAGAGAGTGGGAGTAACTAGGCAGAAATCCTTCTTTCATGCACATTTAATTAAATACAACAAAGTGTTTTGATTTAGTTTTTTTTATACAATTTCTCATGTGATCTAATAATTTTTTTCTTTTCAGAAGATAAATTATATAAAAACTGCCATAAAAAACATTCGGACAGTTTTTATATAATTCATCTGAAAAGAAATAATTATTACATCAAATGAGAAAACTAAATCAAAGCACCATGTCTCTTGTATTCAATGAAATGTGCATATATATATATATATATATATATATATATATATATATATATAAAAAAGTATTTTTTAGAATTGATTTTTATTAATCCGACATATTTTTTCACTTTTCATTTTGCACATCTATATATTCTATTTTCAATTTTGCTTATAGTATTCAGGGACAGGAATATGTGAAGGGCCATCATCGCCTACGTCCTGAAGGAACACGATATATAAAAATATATATATATATATATATATATATATATATATATATATATATATATATATATATATATATATATATATATATATATATATCAGCAATCAATTTCACATTTAATGTTCATATATGCACACACAGCATAAATTGCTGATACCCACTAAAGATTGGGCGACAGGTCCTCCTACGAAAATCTGGAGTCGGAATATTGATGGTAACATTAATCAGCTAAGTTACAAATTTTTACTCATATTAATCACACACACACACACACACACACACATATATATATATATATATATATATATATATATATATATATATATATATATATATATATATATATATATTATATTATTTCAATTTCGCTTATAGTGTTCATTCTGTTAACTGAATGAGTATAATCGTCTAAATTGTAGGCGATACACCCATGGGCGAAATTAGAGAGATCCTCGTTGTCGTGCACAGTCCTTGTCTTATGTTTATTTGAACCATTGTACTAAGCTTGAACTGTCTATTATTTTCTGTTGCGGCCCGAAGTTGCGGGGGCGAGTTCCTTTTTTCGAGACGACATACGAAGCGGATATGTTTTTGAAGTTACCTTATTTTAACCTTTCGCTTAAAGAGGCAAAGCTTACAAGTTAGCAGGGTGGCTTGAATTCAGTTTTCCTTCTAGAAGACTAGTTGCCAACCAAGGCTATGAGGTACAATCAGCCCGGCTATTTGCCCGTAGCTTGGGGAAAAGATCTGGATTTATACCTTCCCCAAGGATATTAGCGCGTGCCTTCAATACTGACTATAATAACTGGAGCAACAGTCAAAAAACTAATGTTTTCTTCATTAAAAGCCCTTAACTGGCGACCATGGGCCGTACTAAGATGGGCTTTGTAAATAATTAGAAAAGATTTGGAACGCTATAATGCATAAGAAAATCAATAGCTTTGAGCCCTGCGTTCCTGAACATTTTTAACCCTTCTGCCTGAGCTCCTGAGTCAAAATTCGAAAATAATTGCAATGTTTCACGGTAAATATAAAAATAGTTACAAGTGTTTACCCACCGTTTAACCAGTGGCCGAGCATTGTCATTTCTCTTGACCACTGTTCAACCGGTGGCTAAGCATTACGTCATTTTTCTCTGCCACCGGTAAAATGATGGTCAGGCCTGAAAGGGTTAAGCAAGTTTTGTTGCGTGGATAAAAAAAACTTCAGTTTCCTAAATGATTTGTTTTCATTTTTTTTTTTTAATTTAATCTTTTTTTAATTTTTGTTTTCTTTTATAATTAATTAAATCCTTTAATTTACTGTACATGTAAAAATTAGCTTTGCTCGAAACAATACCAGAGGCAAATGATAAAAAGACAGAAAATGTGGGGACTGACTTGACAATCAGTCAGTCAGTTATGTACCAGGCGTGATACACTCTTAGGCGATCCTGTATCTTTCTGACGAGGCAGAATTTTTTTCATACTAGGTTGCCATTTCTTTCTGCGGTAGACCAGTTGTCATCCAAGTCTATAGAACCCGGTCTGTCCTGCTATCTACCCATAGAAGAGGATTCATACCTTTCCCAAAGGTATTAGCATGTAAGTGAATGCAATGGATTCGACTGGAATTCAAACTCGGCTCTCCGATTCCACAACCCATTACTCCACCGTGCCTCCTAGTTTTCCAAATTATGACTTTTAATTGGACTTGAACACCAAAGAAACAAACGCATAACCCAAATATCTTGCTTTTCATGTTTTAATGGCTAACAAGCTATTATCTATGCTTACATTTATCTGACACAAAGCAAAAAAAAAGGACTCTT